>JXCR01136006.1:26217-61319 GCA_002079205.1 Phalaenopsis hybrid cultivar | reverse complement strand
ACGAGAAGACTCGTCAGGTACACTTTTACAGTTTTTAGTGTTGTCTTTCTTGTACTTTCATACTGTACTTTTATACCTGCAAATTTGCATGCTAAACAATGATGCCACCCTGCATGAAAACTAAAACCATCAGGATAGCTAAATAACCATAACCAAAACCAAAACTAAAATTAACCAAGACAAAATTCACCGCCATAACACAACTTGCATGTTAACCAAAACCAAAACTAAAATCAACCAAGATAAAATTCACCGCCACAACATTCGAATATAAAACAACTCAAAATTTAATCACAAACATCACATAAAACCACAACTTCAACTAAATTAAGGTGTCTCTATCGGATGATCGGGAATCCGTCAAACACAAAACTGACACTTCAACTAAATTAAAACGTCTCTATTGGAAGATCGGGAACCTTCGGAGGAGGTAACCTACGATAAATATTGTCTCTATTGGAAAATCGGGAACCCCTCGGAGGAGGTAACCTACGGTTGCTAACGAGGCCATCTCTATTGGAAGATCGGGAACCCTCGACACAAAACTAAAATTGCAACTAAATTAAGACGTCTCTATCGGATGATCGGGAATCCCTCGGAGAAGGTAACCTACGGTTGCTAACGAGGCTTCCCACGGTCTAAATGAAATTATGGAACTCATTAATTAACCTACGGTTGCTAACGAGGCTTCCCACGGTCTAAATGAAATTATGGAACTCATTAAGTAACCTACGGTTGCTAACGAGGCTTCCCACGGTTTAAATGAAATTATGGAACTCATTAAGTTGGGTTTCGAGGCTTCCCACGGTTTAAATGAAATTATGGAACTCATTAAGTTGGGTTTGATAAATTCATTCAGGCTTCCCACGGTTTAAATGAAATTATGGAACTCATTAAGTTGGGTTTGATAAGTTCATTTTGCTCATTAAGTTGGACAACTTCAACTAAATTAATACGTCTCTATTGGAAGATCGGGAACCCCTCGGAGGAGGTAAATACGGTTGCTAACGAGGCTTCCCACGGTCTAAATGAAATTATGGAACTCATTAAGTTGAGTTTCGTAAGTTCATTTGCGGTTGCTAACAAGGCTTCCCACAGTCTAAATGAAATTATGGAACTCATTAAGTTGAGTTTAATAAGTTCAGTTTAACTAGGTGAATCCAATAGAAAATAGTGGTGCCGGAACGAGGGAACCATAGGATCCTAACCGGTGTCGCTCTAATCAACTTTAATATGCCCTCATAAAATTTAAAGAACTTCAACCATAGGGCCACCTGATTTGATACTATAACTTGACACACTAGATAACTCAAATTCATTGCGGTAAGGAGCTTGGAGTTAGCATGGTGGGCAGCATGACCATCTTCAACAGTAAAACCTGTCTTCCCCAGCTAAACCAATCTTCCTTCCTTGGAGCTTGGAGCTAGCATGGTGGGCAGCACGACCATCTTCAATAGCAAAACCTATCTTCCCCAGCTAAACCAATCTTCCTTCCTTAGATATAAACAACAAAGCCATAGGACTTCGAGGTTGCTTGCTTATGCAACATAAATCCTCACCTTATATTTAGGCCTTCGAATAGGCCTACTATACAATATAAGCCCTAACTCGTCTTAGGATTCTGAGGTTATCATTTGTTACGACCTAAATCCTCACATCTTCCAGGCTACTTGTGTGATCATTTCACACGAATGTAAGCCCTAACTAATAAAATTGGCAGGATGAAACACCTAAATATTTCTCCTCAAAACTGAAGCCAAACATTAGGATAGCTTGGGAAGTCACTGAGGTTCTCCTATGGATCCATGACATCCCCTAGTTCTTCCTCATTTGGATTCTACAATAAAATGTCCCAAATTTGAACCAATCCCCTTACACACCGCTACGTCCGATTTCGTTGAAGAGTCCTGCCCTTTGAAATTCCTTGAAGATAATATTTTTTGATTTTTATCGAGAGTCTTCTTAGGTGGCTTTGGTCATTTAAGATGTAATTAACTATATGGGCTTGCTCTGATAGGAAGCATGTCCGAACCCAGCTTAATACAAACCCTATTTAATCCTTTATATTAAACAGGGGAACTTGTCGGCAAATACAAAGGTTTTGCAGACCTAACGGACGTCATACTTTCCCTAGTTTATTTGATCAAGCTTCATCTTCAAGTCTTGTGTTTATCCTTTGGGATAGATACACGATCTGAGGTACAATGCTCTTTCATTTTAAACTATGAAAAATATGAGGTTAGGTTGATTTCATACTTCAACATCCTTCCGAAGCGGGCGACGGAATTTCGATTCTGGTGGCCGATAGCTTCTTACGGGCAACTCCCCTCCAACCCCGAAATAGCACCGACAAATATCAAGTAATGTCCATCCAAAGGCTTTCTTATATCTTTTCAAAGTTTCCAACAATTGTTGTGCTTGCGTATCAGTTAATTCTGAAGATACTATAACATGTAATGTAGATAAACCTCCTAAGAATGCATACTTCAAATGCGTAGGAAGTGTTTTCAGTTCCAGTTCAGGAGTTTTCTCAATAGATGAAATCAAATTCTTGTTATTTTATGTAGGATCTAACATTTCAAATTTTTCTTGAGCATAATCTAAATCCTCTTTGCTCACTTCAATAGATTCATTTTAAATTCTATCCTCACCTTGATATTCCATACATTCCTTTCAAATTCGCTTTTAAAAGTCTTCTTAAAATATTTATGTCTTAAATAATCGTTAATATCCATTCTGAAGCATTTAATCTCATGTTATTTTTCAGGGCATCTTATTCATTTTGCAATATTAATTGTAACCTCTTGATCACTAACTCTCATTGTTATTTCTCCTTTCTGCACATCTATCAAAGCTCTTCCAGTGGCTAGCAATGGTCTTCCAAAATGATAGGAATTTTTTTATCTTCCTCTATATGTAATACAATAATGCTCACAGGAAAGATAAATTTATCGACTTTTACTAAAACATCTTCTATAACTCCTTTAGGATATGTAATCAAACGATCAACAAACTGAAGAGTTACAGTTGTAGGTGAAATATCTACTAAGTCCAACCTTTTGAAAATTGATAAACACATAAGATTAACACTGGCTCCTAAATCACATAAAACTTTTCCATAAAATCATTTGCCAAAAGCACAAGGAATTGTAAAACTTCTAGGATCTTTAAGTTTTTTAAGAAGATTTTTTTGAATTATAGCGCTACACTCTTCACTGAGTGCAACAGTCTCATTATCTACAAACTTCCTTTTCATATTAAGTATATCCTTCATGAAATTCACATAGCTTCAGATTTGTTCCAAAGCTTCAACAAATAGAATGTTTATCAAAATTTCCTCAAAATTTCCAAAAAATTTGAAAATTGATTATCTCTATTTTTCTACCTAAATTTTTAAGGAAATTGAGCTGGTGGTTTTTCTATAGTGATTTTAATTGGTTTAATAGGACTTTCTGCTTCAAAATAAAAATCTTCACTAGATTTTTCATTTTCACCTCATCTTTTTCAACTTGAACTTCCTATTGAACTCTGTTTTCTAATTATTTTCCACTTCTTTATTGAATAACCTTAATTTACTCTTTGTTCTGATCTTTAAGATTTACTTCAACATTACTAGGCAATGTTCCTGGATGTCTATTTTTAAGTGTGATAGCAAAACATCCCAATTGATATTCCATGTTTCTAATTGCAGCTCCTTTACTTTGTAATTGAATGCCCAATTGCAATATCAATTATTCCATTGATAGCTTTTTCTCCTTACTCTGCACATTATTAAATCCTGGGGGGTAATAAGGTTTATAAGCTTGATTCCCTTGATTGTTGGAGTTTCCAAATGGGTTAGCAGTATTGTTTCCACATGACGGATTTCCAACATTTGAATTAGAGTTACTCCAACTAAAGTTTCGATGATTCTTCCAACCAAGATTATAATAATTGGCATAAGGATTATTAGAATGATTTTTTATTGCATTTAAAGTTTCATAAGAAGATTGGGATTCTATCATTTGTATTAATGAATTTTTCTCAACAACTGGTGTTGTCTAAGAATAATTCATTCCATTATTGATCTATCTTCTTCGATATAGCAGCTATTTGGGTAGCTAACATAGATATTACATTAGAATTATGTATACTAGCCACTTTTTTTTTTATTTACCCTTTCAGAGGGCCATTAAAAATTATTAGTAGCCATCGATTCAATTAATGAATATGCTTCATCAAATGGTTTTGACATTAATGATCCACTAGCAACAGTGTCAATTATTGATGTAAGAGATCCAACCAACCCATTATAAAAATTTTGAATTATTAACCAATCTGGCAATACATGGTGTGAACACTTTCTAAGGAAATCCTTAAATCTTTTCCAAGCTAAAAAAATTGATTCTCTGTCAAACTGACAAAAAGATGTGATATCATTTCTAAGTTTAGCAGTTTTTGAAGGTGGGAAATATTTTGATAAAAATTTTTGTGACAAGTCTCTATATGTTCTGATAGATCCTGGTGCTAATGAGTTTAACCACATCTTAGCTTTATCTTTCAGTGAAAAAGGAAAAAAGTTTAAGTTGACAGTTTCATTCGACACTACATCATATTTAAATGTAGCACACAATTCGACAATACTATCAAGATGTAAATTAGGATCTTCAGTTGGTGCTCCTCCAAACTAATTGTTTTGTATCATTTGGATAATAACATGTTTAAGCTCAAATGAATTGGTAGCTACAATAGAGTTTTGTATACTCAAATGAATTTCATCTGTTGTTGGATTAGCATAATCTCTGAAAGGTCTCTGAAGATGTCATTTTCATTTCCAGCATTGTTTAAATTGCAAGCCATTTTGTTAAAATGATCTTTCTCTTTTTGTTGTTTGCAAATTTTTCTAACAGTTCTGCCTATTTTAGAATCATAAGGTACTAAATTTTTAGATATTACACTACGCCTAAACAAAAAAAGCAAGTAAGTAAAAATAAGTAAACACACATAAATAAAAAAATGTTGGAAACTNATATATATATAATTTTAAATTAAAATAAAATACTTACTAATACTACTTTCTATTACTTCCTCGGCAACGACGCCAAAAACTAGGTGGGGTGGGTTGATTTATTGTGTAAATTTTGCAAATATTTTTCAATATTATGAAAGTACACACGGTAGATATATAATAAATATGTAATATAATCCAAAAACAAAAAACTTTTATGAAAATAGTTTATCTTTTAGAAATATTTTTAAAAATCTATGTTAAAATCAATGCAAGTATACTTACCACTCAAGTAATAAAGGGCTCTAATGGAGTCCTAGATATCGATCCCACAGGGAAGTTGGAAAATTCTTTAAGTAAGTTTTTAAAATTATTTTATAATTTAAAAATATAAAAATAAAACTAAAGTGAAAAGTTTGAATGTTAACTACTAAGGTAAAAGCTATTTAAAATGCACTTGAAAAACAAAGTTAACTAACCAAGAACTAACTTTCAAAAGTAAAATTACAAAAACTAAACAAAGTTTTTGTTATGATGAAAAGTTTAAATTTAAGAAAGTACCCTTCACCTTTACAATGAGTATATGGATTGTGAAGAAATTGAAATCATTTGAAAAAATATATAAAATCTATTTTGTGCCAAATAGAAGCAATCATATTCTTTACACTCTTGTGGACCTCCCTTTTGGTTGAGGTTTAGTTTTTCCTCTTTAGTAGCCTAAGGTCTAGCCATAGAACTTTCCTATTGACTATTCTTAGAAAATAGACCTGGAACCTTCACCATTAGAAATTCTACCATCTTCTTTACTCAACTTGAAATTCCACATATTGATCATAACCTCTAACACTTAGTAGGTGGGGTCACTATGGGGTAAACTCAAGATGAGTCACCCTTAAGACTGCTGGACCTTAGAGTTAACCATGGGTGTTGGTCTGGAGCTAGGGCACTCACTACACTTATCTGCACCCACAATCACTCACAACGGTTTTGGTCTGGAGCTAAGGCACTCACTACACTAATCTGCACCCACAATCGCTCACAACCCTGAACTAAACTCAAGATGAGTCACCCTTAGGATTGTTGGACCTTAGGGTTGACCTTGGGTGTTGGGCTTGCTAAGGCATTCACTACACTCATCTACACTCACAATCACTCACAACCCTAAACTCAAATTTCCTAAGGCACTCACTACACTCATCTACACTCACAATCACTCACAACCCTAAACTCAAATTTCTACCTAAGGCACTCACTACACTTATCTGTACCCAAATTTCTAATAGATTGGGATACTCATGTAGATGGTCCCCTAAACCTACTAGCCCTAGAGCAGGTCCCTTGATCTTTTTGGGATACTCATGTAGATGGTCCCCTAAACCTACCAGCCCTAGGGCTATGGTTTAACTAAGACCAGTACATAGAGGACCCAAAATGGGATTTACTTTGGTCCATGGCTCATTTAGGGTGATTAGTTACCCAATCCTATCAAAAATACCTAATTTGACCAATTTGACCATCTTTAACCAAACCCCTAAATTGCCCTTTAAAGGCCCAAATTTCACCAAATTCAACTCAAATGTCCATTAATTTGATCTAAATTGACCCCAATTCCAATCCTAAACTCAAATTACCTTTTGGTATGGCCAAGTTAAACAAAATCCAAGCTTAATTTTCCCATGATTTGTGCCCAATTTTGATTTAGATCAAAACCCCAATTTTGGCCATATGGCCTAATCTCACGAAATTGAACCGATAACCTAGTCAATTAATGTTGAAAAATCTTCATAACATTCCTACACATCAAAATTGACCATCAATTGGCCTTTTTGAAGCCTCAAATCCATTTGACTTTGGCCTAAATCCAAAATTCCCAAATTTAGCCCCAAATTGGCTAAGCCCCCAAATTTCACCCAATTGATTGCCTTAACCCTCAAATTGGCATCCAATTCATATTGAAAACTCTTCATAGGGTCCCCATTGACCATTTACATAATCAATTTGGACTTTGCCCAAGGCTAACCCAAGCTTAGCCCAACATGACCAAATTGACTAAAATTCAAACTTTGACCCTTCAATTGAGCTCAAAACCACTTCCATTATTCACCAAAGTTGTTCCTTATGATCATCTATACCAAATAAAACATTTATTTGGGCCAATTGACATAGATAACCTAGCCCAAACCCAAGTTTTGGTCATTTGCACCCACTTGGACCCATGCACTAAATGTGACCTAACCACCCTAAAGTCACCAATCTAACTCCATCACAGCCATTAGTTGGACATAATGAGTAGTACAAAAACCATGAAACCACCTAAATCAAGCCATGGACCAAAGGCCCCCCAAATCAAGGGATATTATTTCCAAAAATGCATGTGCTTAAGATATCCTTTCCAAAATTAGGTATTATTGCACTAAATTTCTGTGACATATTCCCCTGGGTTCCTTGAGCTCCTAGCCACCTCCCCCTGGCCGGCTGGCCAGCCTAGAGGTCAGAAAAGCTCAAAACAGAGAGCCACCCCCATGGAACCTCACCCAAATCAAACCTAGAGGCCAGCTCAGCCAAACCAATTAAAATTGAGAGCCACCCCCATGGAACTTCACCCAAATCAAACCTAGAGGCCAGCTTAGCCAAATCAAATTGGGAGCTCCTCTACACCTAAGCACCACAATGCACCCAAACTTATGCCTTGAGAGCCACCCCATGGCCATTTTTATTTAAAATCACCCCTAAGCACCACAATGCACCCAAACATTTGCCCTGAGAGCCACCCCATGACCATTTTTATAAGAACTCACCTCCACGGCCATGGGAGGTTATGCCCTGAGAGCCACCCCATGACCTTTTTTATAAAAACTCACCTCCACGGCCATGGGAGGTGTGCTGAAATTTCCTTAGAGAGGCCTTTCCAAATTTCCCACATAGCTTCCGTAAGATCCCCTTAGTGCATTCCAACCATTTTTCTCCCACCAATTCCCATTGTCGGAGCTCAATTTTGAGCTTGGAACCTTGCCGGAAACCAGGACAGAGCCCATTACACCCCTACACTCCACCAAACTCAGATTAACTCTACTCGCACCTTCACAACCAAGAAAGAAGCCAAAGCCACATAAAATCCCCCTTCTACAGAGCCTCTACCATAGCTCTAGACCAACACTCAAATCTGGTCGTGATCAAATTCATACTTAGGCCCTACACCATGACCAGGGACTCAATCCCTAGTCTCTTTGGACCCCAACGAATGCGCCAAGACCCTCTGATTGAAGCTTCACTTCTCAGAGCAAAGGTATAAAACCTCACCTCATCCTGAGCCTATTTCGATTCTCCATTTAATTAGGCTTAATTTAATTGCATGATTACCATATGAATGTGATCGTCTCACTTAGGTGAGTCAATAGGATCAAACCTGAGGTGATTTGGTTGAGTCTAGGCTAAGATCTTAGGGTTTTAGTGTTGACGGTCAAGGGAACATTCTATCGGGGACGATGACGGGGAGCAATTTGATCGAGTGTGTATCAAATGGACGGAGGAGATCGAGCCGAATAGTGCTTCGGGACATAAAAAGCGGGCTGAGTCAGCGCTGAGGTGGATGGCGGCGTCAAATGGAAGTGCACCGCGTGGAGCTTCGGAGCCGTCGTAGGTTGAGGTGGCTCGCACGGTTTAAATAGATAAATAGGGCTTTTTCCTATTTATTTAAATACCCCTGCACGCGCTGTTTAAATAGATAAATAGGGCTTTTTCCTATTTATTTAAATACCCTTAACTTTATGCCTTCGGAGCCGTCGTAGGTTGAGGTGGCACGCGTAGTTTAAATAGATAAATATGGCTTCTTCTATTTATTTAAATACCCCCAAACTTATAAAATTCATAACTTTGTGTAGAAAAATTACAAAAATAAAATAAAAATACCCTCTTGCTCAGTGAATAGAGGAAAACAATGTGAAATAAATTTTAAGTCTATTTAATGTATATTTTATTTTTAATTAATTAAACACTATTTTAAATCATTTGATTCTTCATGCATATTGACACATCACGTTGGCTTGAAATTTTGGCATGTTGTAGCCTCTATCAAGAGAAATATCTTCTGATTTTTCCAAAGTCAAAGAAGGTTGCTAGACAGAGATCCATGTTTTTCAAGTTTTTACACATTATTTCCTTAAAATAACCATGGAAATTTGCATGTTAATTAGAAAATTCCAAGAAAATTTTAGAAGATCCACCATGATCAAAGAAACTTTTGAAAATAATTTCATGGGTCAAGTCATTTAAAGTGTACTCAATTTTCATGAACACTAAATCATTAAGATAATTAATTTTTAAAAATATAAACATTTAAATGACTTGATTTTTGATCTCCACTGTGGTTCATAATCCCAATAACTCACCATAAAAATTTCAAAATATTTTGAGTTCATTTGATAACTTAAGTTGATTTTTAAAGATAAACATTACTTTTAGCATTTAAATGATTTTTAAAAATCAAAATACAACTCAAAAAATTATGAAACTTATTTTGTTGTGTTCTCTGTGGTTAGGGGTATTTTCTAAAAATAAAATGATATTCAAAATAAAAACTTGATTTAGGGTATTCCTAATTCTTAAAATTCAAAAAAATTCAAGAAATTTGGTCTAAAGACTTCTCTAGTCTAAGTCTACATCCAGTAAAAATTTCAAGGGATTTGGATTTATCTTGGTCAAGTTAGGAATTTTCTTTAAAAAATCACATTCTCTCCTCTGATGTTTTAATTGACCCATGAATGAGGTAGGATAAAATCTTTAAAATCATTTGAATTGAATTTGATAAATTATGAAGTGATAGAGCCTTAGGGGCAAATGTGTAATTTTGGAAAATTAGCCTTAATTAACATTTAGGCTTAATTCGAAGAGGAAAATGGGTAACCTCTGAACTTAATCAATTTATTTGATGCTTGAAACATAAGAGATTAGTTGGTAGAAACCAATCTCACCTTCTTAATTGAAAAAGATAAATTAATAAATTTCTAAATTATTAAAATTTGGAAGTTTATTAAAATAAAAATGAATATAGGACTTAGGGGTATGAGTTTTGAAGTTAATAACTAATAAATTTAATATCCCTATTTTGATGTTCAAAAGAAATTAAAGTCATGAATTATGACCATGTAAAGCTTAATCTTTTTAAAGTTAATTAAGACATTCACCTAGGTCTTAAGGGCTTAGTTGCGACTTAAGCTAAATCAAATTTCATTTAAATGAGGATTAGAAAAGTAAATATCATTGAAAATTAAAACATCTTTCAAACACTACAAGCCCAATTAGGGTTAAAATTTGAAGTGTCCCAACAACACTAACTTGCCTCTTTAAGGGTCTTCACCCACATAATTCTTAAATTGAATCACAAGTATAATTAACCTATTCTTAGGGATAATTGAGACATCAATGTTCACTGAGCATTAAGGGTATTTATAGGATGACTTATTAAGTAACATAATAAGTTTAAAAGAACTTGGGATTTTCCACCAAGCAACGAGAGAGTAGCATGAACTTGCTTCTTTCTCTAGATCAGTTGGATACCTAGGAGATCTACTCAACTTAATATGTTTTGCTTGACATCATCATCCTTAATTAAACTCCTAAGGACCCACCAAGATATGACCTAGGTTAGATAGGTCGACAAAATTTTACTTCTCTACTTCATATAAACTGTCTTAACATGTCTTTTGAGTTTCAGGTGGTGGAATGAGAAGAGTCGTCAGGTACACTTTTACAGTTTTCAGCAATGTCTTTCTTGTACTTTCATATTGTACTTTTATACCTCCAAACTTGCATGCTAAACAACGATGTCACCCTGCATGAAAACTAAAACCATCAGAATAGCCACAAAACCAAAACCAAAATTAAAATCAACCAAGCTAAAATTTACCCCCACAACAATCAAAATATAAAACAACTCAAACCTTAATCACAAACATCACACAAAACTACAATTGCAACTAAATTAAGACGTCTCTATCGAATAATAGGGAATCCTCGGAGGAGATAACCTACGGTTTCTAATCAGGCTTCCCACGGTCTAAATGAAATTATGGAACTCATTAAGTTGAGTTTAGTAAATTCATTTGGACATAAAATGTCTCCATTGGAAGATCGGGAACCCCTAGGAGGAGGTAACCTACGGTTGCTAACGAGGCTTCTATCTCTATAGGATGATCGGGAATTCCTCGGAGGAGGTAACCTATGATTGCTAACGAGGCTTCCCTCTCTATTGGAAGATCGGGAACCCTCGGAGGAGGTAACCTACGGTTGCTAACGAGGTTTTCCGCTAAATTAAAATGTCCTTATTGGAAGATCGGGAACCCCTCGGAGGAGGTAACCTACGGTTGCTAACGAGGCTTCCCAAGGCTAAATGAAAGTATGGAACTCATTAAGTTGAGTTTAGTAAATTCATTTGGACTAAGTGAATCCATGAAATGAACTCATTAAGTTGAGTTTAGTAAGTTCATTTGGACTAAGTGAATCTAATAGAAAATAGTGATGCCAGAACGAGGGAACCGTTGGATCCTAACCGGTGTCGCTCTAATCAACTTTAATATGCCAGTATAAAATTTAAAGAACTTCAACCATAGGGCCACCTGATTTGACATTATAACTTAAGACACTAGAAAACTTAAACTCGTTACGGCAAGGAGCTTGGAGCTAGCATGGTGGGCAGCACGGCCATCTTAAACAGCAAAACCTGTCTTCCCCAGCTAAACCAATCTTCCTTCCTTAGACTTAAACAACCAAGCCATAGGACTTTGAGGTTGCTTGCTTATGCAACATAAATCCTCATCTTATCTTTAGGTATTTGTACAACGCTGCTATATAATATAAGCCCTAACTCGTCTTATGATTCCGAGGTTGTCGTCTGTCACGACCTAAATCCTCACATCTTCCAGGCTATTTGTGTGACCGTTTCATACGAATGTAAGCCCTAATTAACAAAATTATCAGGATGAAACAGTTTAATTTTTCTCATCAAAACTGAAGCCAAACATTAGGATAGTTTGGGAAGTCACCAGGGTTCTCCTCTAGATCAATGACATCTTCTACTTCTTCCTCCTTTGGACTCTATAGTAAAATGTTCCAAAATTGAACCAATCCCCTTTCACACCTCTACATCCGATCTCATTGAAGAGTCAAACCCTTTGAAACTCCTTGAACAAAATATTTCTAGATTTTTATCGAGAGTCTTCTTAGTTGACTTTGGTCATTTGAGATGTAATTAACTATAGGGGCTTGTCCTTATAGAAGCATGTCTGAACCCAGCTTAATATAAACCCTATTTAATTCCTTATAATAAATAGGGGAACTTGTCGGCAAATACAAAGGTTGTGCAGACCAGACGGATGTCATACCTTTTTTTAGTTTTTTTGATCGAGCCTCATCCTCAGGTCTTGTGTTTATCCTTCGGGAGAGATACAAGGTTTGAGGTATAGTGCTCTTTCATTTAAACAATGAAAAATATGGGGTCAGTTTGATTTCATATTTTTCTAAAACTAAATATATATGTAAATTAAAACATCCTTCCAAAGCGTGCGACGGGATTTCGATTCCTGTGATGAACAACTTCTTAACTGCAACCCCACAGACCTAAAATAGCACTGACAGCTTCTGGCGACTCCGTTGCGGACAAGCTTTTCTCTCCATACAAATTAAGAAATATTATTTTCACACATCGGTAATGTGTTCATGTCCCTCTTTGACCAAATTACCCTTCTTCGGTTGACATACTTTACCCATTTCTATCTTGGGAAGGTACAACCAACTCCTTGGACTTCATGACTAGCTGTTCAACCATCTTTGAATAGAGGGGTTCAGAAGGCCATTAAGGATACCTTAAATTTTCCTGTGGGGTTGGACCCCCAATAGATGTGTCAGTGGACTAGTTCCACCTGAGCATTTTCTGCCACTAAATAGGTCCCACACTGGGTCCTACAATACTTCACATCTACCTTCCAAATTTGATTTGTTATTCCGCAAATTAAACCAAATCGTGTTCTGTTGCGCAAACTTTGAAATTTGCTTATATTAATTAAATTTTACACTTTTTCTTAAACAATCTTTTAAAATACCCATAAACTAAGACCCGCCCGGTCTACAGATCAATCTCTACTTTTAGTGCGATCACTAAGAAGTACAAGTTTTTTGGCCATATAGCTAACCCTAAAAACTTTTTTTTCTCAAGCTTGTTACAATGACTTACCCAACGCTGACCTTTTTCTGCAACCTGCCAACGAATCGTAGCGCCCGTAATGTCGCTCCTACCATCAAGTTTGGAGTTGGATTTGAAGACCTCGAGGTCATCCTCGGGAAAGCCCCGTTCGTGGTAATGAAGATTGCCACTCTAGAAATGTAGGAGCCATCTGCAAAATTCAACCTTAACTGCCTTCAAGACTTCCCTGCCTGCAAGAAGGCTAAAGCTACTACCGTTGCGACACCCGTCAAACCCACTAGCCCCGCTGCTGTCAAGGAGAAAGAAGTGATGATTATTGAGGATCCGACTAAGGGATTAACTGTCCCACCACCTGTGTTTGAAATCAGATCAAGTTCGAGGACTGTACTGCTGACCCGAACTAAAAGGAGAAACTGTAACAGAAAAGTTAGGAGGGTCATCAAAGCCCAGGCTCCTGAGAAGACATCCATTGAGGAGGAGCCTCATCAAGTTGAAGAAGTGTTACTGGAAATTTATTCACTCCTGCGAGGAAGTAGATTCCATCCTCTGACAGATACTGATGGTATGAGAGTATCCAAAGGATTGCTGCCGCATTACCGCACTTCATGGACACAGTGAGGAGAGGAAAAAGTTAAGTTCTATCACTAGAGTTAGTGCAGTTTTCAAAAGGCTAGCTACCAAAGAAGGAGGTTCAGTTAGCGAGTTACTTAAACGAGTGGGAGATGCAATTTCTCCTTGCATGAAGAGGGAAATTTTGAAGGGCATCAAGTCCACCAGACAGTCCCACAAGATAGCTGGAGTGCCACCTACCCGCATCCCCATTTGGTTCTATTTAGGGAACGAAATTGATACCGTAGTAATTACTACTGATTATACTGCCACCAGGACAGCAAGTCGTTGAGCAGTTATGTCAAGACTGGGTTTGAAGATCTTACCCATCACCTGTCATAAAGATACTCCTACAACCCCAAATTTAAAGATAAGCCGATTACCTGGCACTGTAGCCAGTCTACACCATGGGGAGCATACTTTCCCTCGGCATTATCGAAAGTGAAAAAGGTATGGGTACCCAAGGACTTTACACCGATACAGTCCAGTGAGCCTATAAGACAGGAAATGAAACTAGGATCTGAGATATCTGACATCGTCGCGTCAATTGCCAGCGAGATGGAGGAACATGTATAATATGTCCATCAGAGTCCTCTAGATCTTAAAGCCATCAAGGAACCGATAATTGAAGAGAAAGTTGAGAAACTCAGGATCAAAATTTTTGAGTTAGCTAGAGAACACGGAGTTTTCGTCGATAGCGACAATGAAGATTTTGATTACAATGATTACTTGGAGGGGGATTTCATGGATGTCCATGTGATCAAAACCAGAGCCACCACATCTACACGCGAGGCTCAACCTCACACCAATGAGAACGCCGTAGATGAACTACGTAGGGTTATCCTCCTAAGGGATGAGCATGTTAGTCTACTGAAGAAAAGATTAGAAGAGATGACTACATCTATGACCGCCATGGCCACTATTCAGGGGCAATCACAAGCACCGCAATTGGCTTCTCCAGAGATTAATCAGCCAGAAATCATACACATTATAGATGAAAGAAGAGAGGCTACTTCAGGAAACAAAGATGAGCAACCGAAGAAAGATGCTCCATCTAGTGTTGTGCCAGAAAAGGATTTCAAGCAGATGGTTGAACAAGTATGGGACGCCTTAGCCCAATCCAAGGGCGGTGCATCAATTTTGAAGGGTAGACCTTACCCGGAGGAGTTCGATGACGTGCCTTTCCCTAAGGGTTTTTTGGCCCCAAAATTCAAAATATTCGACGGACTGGAAATCCCAGACAGCATATAGCGCATTTTCGAGCTAGCTTTGGCAACACAAGGAATAATGAGGCTCTACTCTGCTAGCAGTTCATCAGCAGCTTGTTAGGAATTGCTTTCAACTGGTATGCTGACTTGCCCAATGCGTCAGTCAAAATATTTTCTGAATCGGAACAACTGTTTGTGAAAAGATTTGCCGGGACACAACACCATGTGTCTATCAGAGAGCTCATGATGGAAAAGCAAAAGTCTAACCAAACTTTGGTAGACTATATTTTGGGTGGAGAAACCTTAGCATGAAATGTGAACCTCAGCTACAGGAACATCAAGCGATTGAGATTTTACTCAAACCTTAGCATGAAATGTGAACCTCAGCTACAGGAACATCAAGCGATTGAGATTCTACTCAAAATCATTCATGGGCCATTAGATTTCATGCTTACAAATGTGAACCTCAGCTACAGGAACATCATGCGATTGAAATTCTACTCAAGAGCATTCATGGCTGATAGCGTTCAAGCTTAAGGGACTCACCATCAAATTCTTCGAGAAGTTACTCAGTAATGCCAGCAGTCTTCAAAAGGAGATTAAGCACATGGAGCCACATGAAAAGGCTAAGGTGGCCAAAGTGTTCGAAAATAAATCAGGAGTAGTGGTGACCATTGACAAAGAAAAGCAGTTGATAAAGATATATGCAGAAGAACATCGTCAGTCTTCTCAAAAATAGAATAATTAATCCAACCAGCGGCAGCCTCAAGAAGGAGCACCTCGAACAGGGGATAAGAGAATATCCCTGTTGGAGCAACAAAAAGTTGTGTACTCCTTCAAGGATGAAGCTATACCTAAAACATTCAAGAGTCTGATGAAGAAGCTAGAATTCAAACTACTAGATTCAAAGAAGCTGTGGATAAGAAGAATGAACCAAATTATTGCCCATACCACCGGTTGCTTGGGCACACTATAGAAAAATGCTTTGTCTTTAAAGACTGGATCAAGAAGAACCTCAAGGAAGAGAATATAACAATCCCAAATGAGTATCTGAGAGAACCTGAAAAAGGTTCCATAAACATGATATCGGCTGAGCCAATCTCCCCAATCGATCTGTATACTGAGTATCTGAATGGAGTACAACTTGGGATGAACTCAAAAGGGTCCTTAATCAAATACAGGATCCATCAACACAAGCTTCAACGAACACTGAATAAGGAGGGAATGAGGTATAAAGCAGATCATCCAAGAAAATACTGAACAAGATCCAGTCTGCATCAAAACAAGCCTCCATTCAAAGCCCGCAACATACCAAGATCGAGATGAAAATTTTGCCAGGAGATCCGTCATCATGAAGAAAAAAGAACAAGAAGAAGAAAAGCGTCACTGCAATGATTGATAGCACTGGGGGTAGGATAGGGGCTGCCTCTACTAGATTTTTTTTCTCTTGGATTTGGGGAAGAAAATCCTCGAACCTCTAACTTTGTCTGATTATCTTTCTGTCCCTTCGGGGTCTTATGAATATAATGATTGTGATTTTGGCTACGTTTTAACTATTTCTAGTGATAACGTAAATAATTATGACCGATCTAGCTTTGATCTCAATCCCCAAAATGATCCTCAAATCATACTCGAATCCAATGAACTCGTTGTCAAGTCCAAAGAAGACATGAATAATACCGTTTACGACATCACCGATAACGAGGAGCCAATTCTTGAGCAGCATGGTATACCGCTTGCCATCAAATTAGATCTTTCCGATGAAGAGGAAAAGATAATAGAAGATTCCACAATGATATCAAAAGAAGAAGAAATCACTGAAGTTAACTTAAGGAGCGGAAAAGTGTTACCACCAAGAATATCTCAAGAAGAAGAGATCATAGAAGTCAACTTAAGGAGCGAAAAAGTGTTACCACCAAGAACAACTCCAATATATAAATCAACTTAAGGTGCGGAAAGGTATTACCACCAAGAACAGCTCCAGCTGACAAAGGAAAACAGATAATGACTCGAGAAGAGATACCCCCACCTCCACCAGTGGAAGAACCACATGATCAAGATAAAGTCGGAGGATTATACAAAGTAGAATACAACATGCTAGCTCATCTTAGGAAGTTGCCGACCCGATTAAGCATCTAGGATGCTCTGATCCTATCAAAGGAGATGAGAGAGTCTCTGGTTACAACATTGCTTGACCTAGAGATTTGCTTAGCTCGGTTGGCTAGTACATCCTCAGATGAAGTTTGTTCGTTGAAAGAATAGCCTGGGGTAACCTTCAAAGATGAAGACTTGGTGCTCGGTACCACCAACCACAACCGTCCAGTCTACATCTCCGTCAACATCGGCAGATTTGTGTTATCAAGAGTTTTAGTGGATCCTGGAGCATCTCTTAACTTAATGAGCCTACAGACATTGGCTTGGATATTGAAGCTCAAGAGCTTACGACTGATAAGATGATGTTAAGAGGATTCAACCAAAAATGAGAAAGAGCTCACAGATCAATTGCATTACTTATGAAGGTTGGAGAACTCATGACAACCGCTAAATTTCATATCATCGATGCCAAGACCTCTTTTATTGCTCTACTGGGTCGATCGTGGATTCATGAGCACAATATGGTTCCATCAACTCTGCACCAGTGCATCAAATACCACAAAGATGGGCAAGAAAATTGCATCAAAGGAGACTACAACCATTTTCAGTGCATGAAGTTGGTATTCATGAAGATGCTGCCTACTATGCGCCTCCAAAGAAAACTGCCTTCTCACATGAAATTATCACAAAAAAAGATGAAGATTTAGAAGAATCACAAAAGGAGGCCATTCAACTCCACTTCAGCAATCTTCCACCACTCCTTTACAAAGAGATGGTGA
This sequence comes from Phalaenopsis hybrid cultivar, assembly GCA_002079205.1. NCBI lineage: Eukaryota > Viridiplantae > Streptophyta > Magnoliopsida > Asparagales > Orchidaceae > Phalaenopsis > Phalaenopsis hybrid cultivar. The sequence goes on along the minus strand of JXCR01136006.1, from coordinate 43,445 downwards.
AAGGTCTTTTAGTTCGAGCACCCGAGGTCGAGGCCAGGGATGTGGAAGAGGAAGGATCAATTTAATTATTGAACGGACTAGGCCAACAATCAACATTATTGAGGAAGATAGTTCTGAAGATGAGATAAGGATAACAAGACGGAAAAGACCTCAATACAAGATATCCCTAAAAGATAAAGAAAAAAATGAATATGAAACAATGTATGATCAGATAAACCACTATGTGAATGCTATGGCTCTCACTGTGATTCTCCCTCAAAAGGTCGAGAGTTTAGAGGTCAAAGAAGTCTGTAGTGTTGGTCTAAAGCTGATCAAATTTTACCGTGGTTCTACCTCTACTCATCTTGAAAAACATGTAAATTTGGATGTTGATTCTAATGAATTGATGAAATTGTTTTTTGGTTATTTCTCGCATTGTGTTCAAAAGTTAATTCAACAGGGACACTTACCAAAATAAATACTAAAAGAAAATTTTCAACTTTTTGAAAAATTATGGAATGCTAAAAGTCAAACTCCAAATTTAAAAGAGGGTCTCGGATTTGGTACAGTCAGACCAATCGATGATTCTGAATTTTCCATGGTTGTTACTGGTGCGTCAGAAGAGGATTGCGTCGATATAGAGGATGACTCTATTGATCAACCGATAGAAGATGCTCTGCCAGAATTTGAGGAAGAAATTAAATCTACCATTGATGAATTGAAAGAGATTAACTTCAGGACTGAAAAACAACCCCGACCTACATTTATAAGTTCTCTACTTAATGACGAAGAATCTAGAGAATTGATCAAACTATTAACAGAGTTTAAAGATTATTTTACATGGAGCTACGATGAAATGTCAGGATTGTCAGCAGAGGTTGCAGTTCATAAACTCAGGGTGGATAAGAATATAACCTCAGTAAAACAAGCTCCCAGGAGAATGCGCCTCGAAATAGAACAACAAATCATCGTTGAGGTGAAGAAATTGGTAGACGCCAAACTTGTTAAAGAAGAACAATATCCCACGTGGTTAGCCAACATTGTACCTATTAAGAAGCAAAACAANAGTTGGACCAGTCGACGATTCTGAATTTTGCATGGTTGTTACTAGTGAGTTAGAAGAGGATTGTCTCGATATTGAGGATGAATCTGCTGATCAATCAATAGAGAATTTTGCATGGTTGTTACTAGTGAGTCAGAAGAGGATTGTCTCGATATAGAGAATGACTCTGCTGATCAACCAATAGAAGATGCTCCGCCAGAGGATTAAATCCACTATCGATGAATTGAAAGAGATTAACCTCGGGACTGAAGAACGACCCCGGCCCACATTTACAAGTTCTCTACTTAATGACGAAGAATCTACAGAACTGGTCAAACTATTAGCAAAATTCAAAGATTGCTTCGTGTGGAGCTATGATGAAATGCCAGGACTGTCAGCAGAGGTTGTAGTCCATAAACTTGGGGTGGATAAGAATGTAGCCCCAATAAAGCCAGTTCCTAGGAGAATGCTCCTTGAAATAGAACAACAAGTCATCGCCGAGGTAAAGAAATTGATAGACGCTAGTTTCGTTAAAGAAGAGCAGCACCCCACGTGGTTAGCCAATGTTGTACCTGTTAAAAAGAAAAATGGACAGATCCGCGTTTGCGTCGCTTCAAAGACTTGAACAGGGCATGTCCAAATGACGAATTTCCACTACCTATACTAGAAATGATGGTGGATATCACTTCAACACATGAGATTTTCTCCTTCATGGACGGATCGTCGGGGTATAACCAAATCAAGATGGCTCCCGAAGATGCAGCGCTTACAGCTTTCAGGACACCGATTGGAATCTTCTGCTACACAGTGATGTCGTTTGGCCTAAAGAACGCCGGAGCAACATATCAGCCTGCAATGACGAAGATCTTTGATGACCTCATCCACAATCAAGTAGAAGTTACGTGGATGATCTGGTCATCAAAAGTTGACGACCTCATTCACAATCAAGTAGAATGCTACGTGGATGATCTGGTCATCAAAATTAAACAAAAAATAGACCATTTGTACGATTTGAGGATTGTGTTTGAACGGTTACGACGATATGACCTTAAAATTAATCCCTTAAAGTGCGCTTTCGGCGTCACCTCCGGGAAATTTCTAGGATTCGTTGTCTGTCATCGGGGAATCGAGATTGACCCGGATAAGATTAAAGCTACCTTAGAAATGCCTCCCCTTAAAACCTTGAAGAAGTTACGTTCCTTTCAGGGGAAGTTGGCATGTCTAAGACTCTTTATTTCTAATCTCTCAGGTAGATTTCAGCCTTTCTCGGCATTAATTAAAAAGGACTCTAAATTTATTTGGGAAGAGAAATGCTAGCGGGCCTTTGAGGACATTAACAATATTTAATGACACCTCCTGTTTTGGCAGCCCCTATCCTAGGAAAACCATTGATACTTTATACCGCAGCTTTGGATGACTCTCTTGGAGCCCTCTTAGCCCAAGTCAATGAGGAGGGAAAAGAAAATGCTCTGTACTACTTGAGTCATCGTCTAATACTATCGAAGGTAAGGTATCCACCTATTGAGAAATATTGCATTTAATACCAATGGAGATAAGGTATCCACCTATTGAGAAGCATTTTCTGGCGTTAATTTTTGCCGCTCAAAAGCTTAAACACTACATGCTTTTCTCATAAGATCGCCCTAATTTCAAAAGTTAATCCATTGCAATATTTGATGACCCGACCAACACTCTCTGGACGTCTAGCGAGATGGTCAATGATCTTATTACAATTTGATATTACTTTTGTGCCCCTCTGTGCCATCAAGGGACAGATTTTAACAGATTTTCTCGCTGCACACCCGCTGTCAGCTGGGTCCTCTCTCAACGACGAGTTATTGGACGAGCAGATACTGCAGATGGAATTTTCCAGTGCGCAATGCTGGGAAATGTACTTCGACGGTGCCTCATCAGCCATGAAAAACAAGGGATCAGGCACAGTTACACCAGGGTTTATTACGCCAGATAAGGGTATGTTGAGGTTTTCGTACCACCTAACGGAGCCATGTACCAAAAATGAAGCAGAATATGAAGCCTTAATCACCAGATTGGATTTGACAATGTCGATGGATATAACGAACATTGACATTTATGGTGACTCTCAACTTGTCATCCAGAAAATCGCCGGACAATACATAATTCTAAAACCAAGATTAGCAGAATACCATCTATACGCGAAGAAGCTTCTGAAGTGATTCCTGAGGTGACTTTCTACCGGATTCCTCGGGGAGATAATGCTCATGCCGACGCTTTAGTGAAACTCGCTAAGGAAATGGCGTGTCCCCCGGAGGATTCCATCGAAGTCACGGTGCAAGGAAGATGAGACTTATCTCGAAGCGACTTCGAAACCCTTCACAAAATTGGAAAAGAAGAAACTGTGAATATAGTTGCAGACATCAAGAAATATTGGCGCAAGCCATTAATAGAATATTTGCATACTGGAAAGCTGCCACATGACAAGTCTGAGGCACACCACATCACAAGAAGGGCCATGTCCTATACCCTGGTGGGAAATATTCTCTATAGAAGATCATTCGACCAAATGTTGCTACGGTGTTTGACCAGAGCTGAGGCACAGAATATTGTCAAAGAAGTACATGTCGGATTGTGTGGTGCTCACGAGTCGGGACCCAAAATGAAAATGAAGATTAAAAGACTCGGATATTATTGACCAGCAATGATGTCCGATTGCATGGATACTGCTAGAAGATGTCACCAACGTCAAGTGCATGGGGTGGTCTTACACCAGCCTCCGAATGTGCTACACCCAACTGTCGCCTCATGGCCATTTGAGTGTTGGGGCACAGACATAATAGGTCCGGTAGACCCTCCATCTCTTAAAAGACACAGATTTATACTTGCCGCTACAGATTACTTCTCCAAATGGGCAGAGGCAGTACCATTACGTGAGGTTACAGCACAGCATGTCCTTCAATTTTTCAAAAGCCAAATCGTCTACTGTTTCGGAGTACCACGAAGAATAATCTATGACAATGGGACAGCTTTCAAAAGCACAAAAATCAACAATTTTGTTAGAAGACATGGGATAGATTGGAGATACTCTACAAGTTTATTATCCCTAGAGCAAATAGTACGGCTGAAGCTTTCAACAAGACACTGATACAGATTTTGAAGAAAACATTGGACGAGAATAAAAGAGATTGGCACAACAAACTGTTAGAAGCCCGGCCTACCAGACGACTTTCAGGACTCCCACTCAGTGTACACCTTATATGCTCGTGTACGGGATCGTGGTTGTACTACCACTAGAGGTCCAAACAGCATCTCTCAGAGTCGCCATTGCCATCCAACTTACAACGGAAGAAAGCACAAAACTCAGACTTGAAGAACTGGAAAGTCTCGATGGAAAACGATTGGAAGCACAACAACATTTGGAGATCTACCAGGAAAAGATGGTACAAGCCCATGACAAATTGGCCGCCCAAGGACATTCAAAATTGGTGACCTCGTACTCGTGCTCAAAAGACCTATTCTTGCTCTTCGCAAAATAGGTGGCAAATTCGAGCGAACTTGGGAGGGACCATTTGTCGTTGAGAAGGTTTATACAGGAGGAGCCTACCAGTTAGTGGACTTCCGGGGCGAAAGACCCATGCTACCGATAAATGGACGTTACCTGAAAACCTATTACGCAGCCTGATGTCGCCTGCCTCCGCTCGTCTTTGCTTGCTTTGAAACTTTGAAACCTTGATTGTTTTAGGGTTATCTATATGGCCATATTTCTATGATCGGGTCAAAATTTTGTAACTAATCTCATATATAATGAAAATTTTGAGAAATTTTTTTTTTTTTGAACTTTACACGTTCTCTTTTCTACTTTTGGATTTAAAAATGCCATTAAATTAAAACAAAACTCACACATAAAATGAGTAATCCTTTTCACCAGAACAAACTAAAATTTACATTAATAAATACTCTGTCTTGTTCTTGTTCATGCCAAACTTCGGCCCATTGAATTTTCTTTCTGTCGTCTGCAGAAAAAATGTCAGGACAGAGGCTGATCTTTGCCTTCCAAAACGGCTGGAACCTCGCACTGAATGAAGACATGGCGCCACAAGGAGGTGTCATATATTTTGACATGGATTTCAACCAGATTTAAATGGACTACGACGGTTCTCTAATGGGCGTGGTCAGCAAGGAAGAAAAGAAAGGACTACCCTCACTGTTGAGGATGACCACTCAGGACGACGCGTCACGTAAGGGTAAAAACGTGATGGTAGAACAAGATCTGATGAAGGGGCCCAGCAGACTGCCCTCCATGATAGCTACTCCAGCGAGGGGCTTAATAGCTGCCCACAGCGAACAACTACCAAATACTCCGCTCCGCCGAACACAACGTAGAAATGCGAGCCGAAAGAAACAAAGAGCCTTCTTGCGAGAGGAGTGCGAGCACCAAAAAAATGAAAATAGTTTTCTTACCACCCCCATTCCGGAGGGACATATCTACGATCCAGAGCTGAGAGAGACTTCGGTCAGCCTGCCTACTACAGACGAAGAATCGGGATTTCTGGCAGGATCAGCTGTAACCCCAGTCCCAGATATCTTGTGCGGAGGTTGCCCAACATGAAACGTTGAGATACTAGCCAGGACATCAGTCACGGGCGCATTTGTAGAATGCCCAGATTGCAATGACCTACATCTACAGTGTTTCAGTACCTTAGAAGAATACACTGTAAGCACCAATGAGTCTCAGACTCCAGATTTTGTGGCAAACGTGCTTTATGTCCCACTGGGGACAGATCAATGCGCACCGTGGAGCCCAGGATCATACATCCCGCTTGAGACTGAATCTCATATTCCGGATCGGCCAGCACCAGTTTGGATTCTTGTCGAGGCCCGAAGAAAAGAACGCCCCATNGGCATATCTGAGACGCTTTATTTCTAATCTCTCAGGTAGGTGTCAGCCCTTCTCGGCATTTATTAAAAAGGATGCCAAATTTATTTGGGATGAGAAATACCAGCAGAATTTTGAGGACGTTAAAAAATACTTAATGACACCTTTTGTCTTGGCAGCCCCTATCCTAGGGAAACCTCTGATACTTTATACCGCAGCCTTAGATGACTTTCTCAGAGCCCTCTTAGCCCAAGTCAATGATGAGGGTAAAGAAAATGCACTCTACTACTTGAGTCGTCATCTATTACCGACGGAGATAAGGTAACCACCTATTGAGAAGCATTGTCTGGCATTAATTTTCGCCGCCCAAAATCTTAGGCATTACATGCTTTCTTATAAGATTACCCTATTCTCAAAAGTTAATCCTGTGCAATATCTGATGACCCGACCAACACTCTCCGAACGTTTAGTGAGGTGGTCAATGATTTTATTGCAATTTGATATAACTTTTGTGCCCCTCCATGCTATCAAGGGACATGTACTAGTAGAATTTCTTGCTGCACACCCACTGTCAGCTGGGTCCTCTCTCAACGAAGAGTTACCAGATAAGAAAATACTACAAATGGAATTCTCTAGTGCAGAACGTTGGGAAATGTACTTTGATGGTGCTTCATCAGCCAGAAAAGATAAAGGGTCAGGTGCAGTCATACCAGGTAAAGCAGGAATGAGTTTGATCTTTACCACACTAGACAAGGGTATATTGAGGTTCTCATACCACCTGATAGAGTCGTGCACTAACAATGATGCAAAATACAAAGCTTTAATCACTGGATTGGAAAAGGCAATCTCAATGGATATAACAAGCATTGCCATCTATGACAACTCCCAACTCGTCATTCAGCAGGTCACCGGAAAATACAGAATTTTGAAATCAAGATTTACAGAATACCATCAGTACACGGTGAAGCTCCTAGTGTAGATTCCCGATGTGACTTTTTGCCAGATTCTTAGGGGAGGTAATGCCCATTCCAATGCTCTAGCAAAACTTGTTAAGGAAATGGTGTGTCCCTTGAAGGATTCTATTGAAGTCACAGTGCAAGGAAGACGAGTCTTGTCTTAGAAAAGAAGAAACAATAAATACAGTTGTAGACTTCAACGAAGATTGGTGCAAGCCATTAATAGAATTTTTGCATACTAGAAAGCTGCTAGAAGACAAGTCTGAGGGGCACCACATCACAAGAAGGGCCATGTCTTACACGCTAGTGGGAAATGTTCCTTACAGAAGATCGTTCAACCAATTGTGGTTGCGATGTTTGAGCAGAGCCGAAGCACAAAATGTTATTAAAGAGGTACATGCCAAATTGTGTGGCGCTCACCAGTCAGGTCCAAAAATGAAGATGAAGATCAAAAGAATCTGGTATTATTGGCCAGCAATGATGTCCGATTGCATGGATACAGCCAGAAATGTCACCAATGCCAAGTGCATGGGGTGATCTTACACCAGCCTCCAAATGTGCTACACCCAACTGTTGCCTCATCGCCATTCGAGTGTTGGGGCACGAACATAATAAGTCTGATAGACCCTTCATCTTCCAAAGGACACAGGTTTATACTTGCCGCTACAGACTACTTCTCTAAATTGGCAGAGGGTGTACCGTTAAGTGAGGTTACGACACAACACGTCCTTCAATTTTTCAACAACAAAGTCATCTACCGTTTCAGAGTAACACGAAGAGTAGTTTCCGACAATGGGACAACTTTCAAGAGTACAAAGATCAATAATTTTGTCAGAAGACATGAGATAGATTGGAGATACTATACAATTTACTATCCCAGAGCAAATGGTCTGGCTGAGACTTTCAACAAGACACTGGTACAGATTTTGAAGAGAACACTGGATGAAAACAAAAGGGATTGGCACAATAAACTATTAAAAGCCTTGTAGGCCTACCGGACAACTTTCAGGACTCTCACTCAGTGTAGATTGAAGATACTCTACAATTTACTATATGCTAGTGTACGGAGCTGAGGACGTGCTACCGTCAGACACCATCTCTCAGAGTCACCGTTGCCAACCAACTCACAACAGAAGAAAGTGTAAAACTCAGACTTGAAGAACTGGAGAGTCTCAAGGGAAAACGATTGGAAGCACGGCAACATTTAGAGCTTTACCAAGCGAAGATGGTACAAGCCCATGATAAATTGGTCCACCCAAGGACATTCAAAGTTGGTGACAGACCTATTCTTGCACGCCGCAAAATAGGTGAAAAATTTGAGCCAACTTGGGAGGGACCATTTGTCGTTGAAAATGTTTATATAAGAGGAGCCTACCAGTTAGTGGACTTCCAGGGCAAAAGACCCAAGTTACCAATAAATAGACAATATCTGAAAACCTATTAAACAACCTAATGCCGCTTGCCTCAGCTTGCTTTGAAACTTTGATTGTTTTGGGGTTATTTATGTGGCCGAATGTCTATGACTAGGTCCAAATAATGTAATTAACCTCAATATAATGAAAATTTTGAAAAGAAAAATATTTCAAACTTTAAATTTTCTTTTTTCCACTTTTAATTAAATAAAACTCATGCATAAAATTCTTTAAACCCAAAACAAACTAAAATTTACTTTAATAAATACTTTGTTTAGTTCTTGTTCATGACAAGTTTCGGCACACTGATATTTTTCCTGTCAGCTGCAGAAAAATGTCGGGACAACGTCTGATCTTTGCTTTCCAGGATGGCTGGAACCTTGCATTAAATGAGGAAATGGCACCCCGGAGTAGCACCATAGACTTCAATGTGTATTTCAACCAGGTTGATGTGGACTACTGACCAGAGGAAAATATGTTGAGATGTTCATACCTATTTTATATTGTTTTTGATGATATTGCACTTTAAAGAAAGATATTTTTGATGTTTTGTTACAGGAATGATGAATTAGGTTCATTGGAGCAAAAAGATGCAAAAAGGAGCGAATTTGGAGCGAAAAGGACCAAAATGTGAAGAATTGAACTAGGGCGCCGATGATGCCATCGACCCCGCCGACGACGAGATTTTCACGAGAATCCATAATTAATTCATTAAGAAGGTCTGCCGACAGTGACCTTGAGGCTGTCGATGGCGAGCTCGACGGTTATGCCCATCAGGCTATGGATAAGGCCAAATTTTGAAGGGATGCTTAGGCAACTCTTGGGAAAGCTCATCCACAACTTTAAAAGACTATTTTGACTGAAAATTGAGAGAGCCTAGAAGTCCTGGAGAGTTCCTGCAGGTTAGAAAGGTTCCAATAGTGTGTAAAAGTTGTGAGGAATTCTTTGAGAGATTATAAGAGAGGAGGGAAAGTGAGAGATTTCTTCATCCTTGCTGCTTCGAAGAGGAATTCTGTGTACTGTAAATAAAGGAAGAGATTTAGAAGAACTTTGAGTTTTCTTGGGGAAAAAATAGAGATAAGTTATTTACTTGTTGTAGTTTGAATGACTTTGATTTTATATATGAATTCTTAATTTTGTTATGTTTTCCCCAAGAGATCTGAGTACTTTTCTCTGTCTTTCTCCTTGTCTCAATATTTGTGAAATGGTGATTTGAATTGGTGAAGGCATGAAAATGTTTAAGAAATTGCGATGATCTTTTCACTTCGATCTTCATTTACTTTCAATCTAGCCAATTGATTTGCTAAAATATGTTGAGTTTTACAACTAAAGTGAAGATTACATCCAAGATTCTGGGAGGTCAAAACCATTGGAAGTTGGGTGCTAATAAATAAGGAAATAATATTATCAGGCGTAGAATTGGAGATTTTAGAGTGACAGACTAAAATCCCTAATTTGTTCCTATTGTTTGGGCGCTGAAGTGTAGATGTTAGCCCTCAGGTAAGGGGAACGTGGGAGCTTCAAAGTGAGAGCCGGTATCCTCCCAACCTAGCCACAAATCCAGTAAACAAGAGTAGGATTAGTCAATGTATATGCCTGGACCAAAGGGTAAAGAATAGGTATGCTCCTATTTGACACAATATAATTTGAACTGACCTGGACCAAAGGGTAAAGAATATGTATGCTCCTATTTGGCACAATATAAATTGAACTAATTTAAAGGGTAAAGAATAGGTATGCTCCTATTTGGCACAATACAATTTGAACTGATTCACTTTATTCGCCTAGCTGCAGAATCAGTAACCAAGCATAGGATTGTTCAATGTTTGTTATGCCTGGACCGATGCAGATTCAGTAAACAAGCGTAGGATTAATCAATGTTCTTTATGCCTGGACCAAAGGGTAACACGCAGATTCAGTAAACAAGTGTAGGATTAGTCAATGTTTTTTATGCCTGGACCAAAGGGTAAAGAATAGTCAGTAAACAAGCGTAGGATTAGTCAATGTTCTTTATGTCAGGACCAAAGGGTAAAGAATAGGTGCCTATTTGGCACAATATAATTTGAACCAATTCACTTTATCCATTCACTATAATTTCTTGACAGGGAGAAACTATTGGCACAATATAAATTGAACTAATTCATTTTATCCATTCACTATAATTTCTTGACAATAATATAAATTGAACTAATTCATTTTATCCATTCACTATAATTTCTTGACAAAGAGAAGGATGCTTTCTTATATATCATTTGGCACAATATAATTTGAACTGATTCACTTTATCCATTCACTATAATTTCTTGACAAGGTGTAGGATTAGTCAATGTTCTTTATGCTTGGACCAAAGGGTAAAGAATATTTAGCCGCAGAATCAGTAACCAAGCATAGGATTAGTCAATGTTCTTTATGCCTGGACCAAATGATTAGTCAATGTTTTTTATGCCCGGACCAAAGGGTAAAGAATAGGTATGCTCCTATTTGGCGCAATATAATTTGAACTGATTCACTTTATCCATTCACTATAATTTCTTGACAAGGAGAATGATTCAATTTGAACTGATTCACTTTATCCATTCACTATAATTTCTTGACAAGGAGAAGGATGCTTTCGTATATATTGAATATCACATTTAAACCTTCATTAGTATCATTAGTTATTTAATAGTTATAAAAATTACGTAATTATTTCAATTGCCTATTAGTGATAGATAAGCAAATTGAACTTCATTATTGTGATTAAAGTAGTGGTTTTCTAAAATCTTAGTTTGTAGTTCTAAACTTACTCCCCGTGGGATTGATATCTAGGACTCCATTAGAGCCCTATATTACTTGAGGGATACGTATACTTGCATTGATAAGTATGACTTTACAATTATTGAATATTTATTTTGTCCATATTTATTGAATCTATAACTGTTATTAAGGATTTGGTACAGTTGATGAGGAAGTAAATCTTTTAGCAGCAGTATTAAATACTTATATTTTTAAGCATATATAAAGTCGGGTCAAGTTTTTAGCGCCGTTGCCGGGGAGTGAGTAACAAAAATCACAATTAAAGTAACGGACCAATTAGGATTATTAGAAATTTTTACTTGAATTGCAACTTATTTTTATATTTAGTTAATTATATTACTGTGTACTGATTTCCAATTGTATGCGTAAATTTGGACATGAAAATCTTATACCCTACAATTCAAAATTGGAAGGCACTGTTAGAAAGATTAGAAGATTGAGAAGAGAACCTAGAAATTCTGATACAATGGAAAACAATATGAACAATCAAGGAATAGAGAATGAACACCAACTTAGACCCCTACGAGATTATGCAAATCCTACAGCATATGAAATTCACTTATCTATCCAAAATCCTGATGTAGCTAGTAATTCATTTGACCTTAAACCTGTTATTGTCCAAATGGTATAAAACAATCAATTCAGAGGTATACTAAATGAAGATCCTAACTTACACCTTGCTAGTTTTTTTGGAACAGTGTGCTACGTTTAAATATGACAGAGTCTCAAATGATGCTATTAGACTTAGACTTTTTCCTTTTTCACTAAGGGATAAGACTAAAATGTGGTTAAATTCATTAGCACTAGGATCTATTAGAACTTGGGGAGAACTGTCACAGAAATTTCTATCAAAATATTTTCCTCCATCCTAAACTGCTAAACTTAGAAATGACATAATATTGTTCTCTGAGATTGATGAAGAGTCAATATATGAAGCTTGAGAGAGATTTAAAGATCTTCTTAAGAAATTCCCTAATCATTCGCTACCAGATTGGTTGATAATTCAAACTTTTTATAATTGATTAGTGGGATATCTTAGATCAATCACAGATCCTGCGTTCGTGAATGTCAAAATCTTTTGATGAGGCTTATTCATTAATAGAAGAGATGGCTACCAACAATTTTCAATGGCCCCCTGAATGGGTAAATCCTAAAAGAGTAGCTAGTATCCATGATTCTGATGCAATATCTTTGTTAGCTTCGCAGATTGCTGTAATATCAAAGAAATTAGATCATTATGGGTTGAATTGTTCTCCAACACCTCTTAAGATGGAAGAGAATTCATCTGGGCAATTTGTGGATGTTCATCATTCATATGAGACCTTAAATGCTATTATAGACCCAACAACCCATATTCGAACTATTATAACCTAGTTCTCCAACACGTCCTATGATGGAAGAGAATTCATCTGGGCAATTTGTGGATGTTCAACCTTCACTTATTCTTCAACACCTCCTATGATGGAAGAAAATTCATCTGGGCAATTTGTGGATGTTCAATCTTCATATGAAACCTTAAATGCTATTAATAATAATCCAACAACATTATTTGACTATTATAACCCATGTTGGAAGAATCATCCAAATTTTAATTGGAATAACAATTCTTCTACAGATCAACAATGTTATTATAACCCAGGTTGGAAGAATCATCCAAATTTTAATTGGAATAACAATTCTTCTACAAACCATTACAACCCAGGTTGGAAGAATCATCCAAATTTTAATTGGAATAACAATTCTTCTACAAATAAACCCAGGTTGGAAGAATCATCAAAATTTTAATTGGAATAACAATTCTTCTACAAATCAACAATTGGTTTATATGAAACCTTAAATGCTATTATAGACCCAACAACCCATATTCGAACTATTATAACCTGTGGATGTTCAACCTTCATATGAGACTTTAAATGCTAGTAATAGACCCAACAACCCTTATTCGAACTATTGTAACCCAGTTGAAACCTTAAATGCTATTAATAGACCCAACAACCCATATTCGAACTATTATAACCCAGGATTGAATCATCCAAATTTTAATTGGAATAACAATTCTTCTACAAATCAACAATGGGCAAACAACTAAGTGAATTCATTAGGAAATTCATCCAAGGAAATGTTAACTATAGAACTTCTTATCCTCTAGGATTTAACAGTAACACTCAAATTAAGGAGAAGAAGTTGTCTATGGAAAAGGTGATATTAAACATGGGTCAACAATTGCAGAATCAAGGAAATTACAAAATCAAGGAACTTCTATTAAGAATATTGAAAATCAATTAGGGCAGATCGCTACTGCACTTAGTAACCGAACATTGGGAACTTTTCGTAGTACTGTGGAACCAAATCCTAATAATCAAGAAAAAGAACAAATCAAGGCGATACAATTACGAAGTGGAAAAGAATTGGAGACAAGAGTGCAGAAAGAAATAAAAACTGAAAAAGAGAGAGTAGATACCAAAAAAGAAAAGGATCATCAGTACCAAGATTTAGAGTATCCATTAACACCAATGAAAATTACTGTAGAGAAACCTCCACCACCATTTCCTCAAAGATTGAAGCAACACAAATAGAATAAATAATTTTCTAAATTCTTAGAAATTCTTAAGAAGTTAACGATAAATATTTCCTTTCAATTTTCCAAATTTTTAGAAATTCTTAAGAAGTTAACAGTGAATATTCCCTTCGTAGAGGCCTGCTTCTTAAGAAATTAACAGTAAATATTCACTTCATAGAAGCTTTAGAGCAAATGCCCAATTATGTATTTATGAAAGATATTTTGAACAAGAAAAGGAAGTTCACTGATAATGAGACTGTTGCACTTAGTGAAGAGTGTAGTGCAATTATTCAGATGAAAGATATTCTGAACAAGAAAAGGAAGTTCACTGATAATGAAACTGTTGCACTTAGCAAAGGAAAGATATTTTGAACAAGAAAAGGAAGTTCACTGATAATGAGACTGTTGCACTTAGCGAAGTGTTATTCTGAACAAGAAAAGGAAGTTCACGGATAACGAAACTGTTGCACTTAGCGAAGAGTGTAATGTAATTATTCAGAAAAAGCTTCATAAAAAATTAAAAGATCCTGGCAGTTTCACTATACCATGTGCTATTAGTAAAAAATTCTATGGAAGAGCTTTATGAGATTTGGGAGCCAGCATTAATCTTATGAATTCATTCCTTCTAATGAAGAGTGGCATTAAGTTAAGTGTTAGGAATTGTGTGTTTGGAGCTATTGACCTCACTTTTGGTTGAGGTTTAGTTTTTTCCTCTTTAGTAGCCTAAGGTCTAGCCATACGACTTTTTTATTGACTATTCTTACAAAACTAGAAAAGGCACCCTCACCATTAGAAATCCCAAACTTTTCTCCACTCAACTTGAAGTTCCACATGTTGGTCTCAACCGCTAAATACTTAGTAGGTGGGGTCACTATGGGGGAAACTCAAGATGAGTCACCCTTATGACTGTTGGACCTTAAGGTTGACCCTGAGTGTTGGTCCGGAGCTAATTACTCACTACACTCATCTACACTCATAATCACTCACAACCCTAAACTCAAATTTCTAGCCTAGATCACTTGATTCTTTTGGGATACTCATGTAGATGGTCCCCTAAACCTACCAGCCCTAGGGTTATGGTTTGGCTAAGATCACTATGTAGAGGACCCAAAATGAGGTTTCCACTGGTCCATGGATTGTTGATGATGGTTGGTACCTCAACTCTACCAAAATCCCCATCTTGGCCTTTTACCCCTAAAACACCCCAAAATTACCAAAATACCCCTCTTGGGCCCAAAATCCCAAAAATTCCCAAAAAAATCCAAAAAAAAAATATTCCCAATATCATTGCTCTCAACTACCACACGACCGAATTGGCCAATTTGACCATCTTTAACCAAAATCCCCAAATTTGTCTTTAAAGACCCAAATTTCCCCAAATTCAACCCAAATGTCCATCAATTTGATCTCTATTGGCCCAAATTCCAATCCTAAACTCAAATTGACTTTTGATATGACCATACTAAACCAAATCCAAGCCTCATTGGCCCATGATTTGAGCCCTATTTTGATTTGGGTCAAAACCCCAATTTTGACCATATGACCTAATCTCACCAAATTGAACCCATATCCTAGTCAATTGGCCTCAATTAATGTTGAAAAAACTTTATAACATTCCTATACATCAAAATCAACCATCAATTGGCCTTGGTTAAGTCTCAAATCTAGTTGATTTTGGCCTAAATAAAAAATTCCCAAATTTAGCCCCAAATTTCACCCAATTGATTGCCTTAACCCCAAAATTGGCATATAATTCATGTTGGAAACTATTCATAAGATCCCTATTGACCATTCACAATAATCAATTTGGACTTAGCCCAAGGCTAACTGAAGCTAGACCCAAGCCTAGCCCAACATGACCAAATTAAATAAAGTTCAAAATTCCCTCAAATTGACCCTTCAATTGAGCTCAAACCCTTCAATCAAGCATGTATCAAATGAATGGAGGAGGTCGAGCTGGATGATGCTTCGGGACATAAATAGCGGGCCGAGTCAGCAGCTACGTGGACGGCGGCGTCCAACCATAGCGTGCCACGCATGCCTTCGGAGTCGTCGTAGGTTGAGGTGGTACACACGATTTAAATAGAAAAATAGGGCTTTTTCTATCTATTTAAATACCCCTAACTTAGAAAATCCATAAATTTGTGTAGAAAAATCACAAAAATAAAATAAAAATACCCACTTACTCAGTGAACTTNAATGTTCACTGAGTAATAAGGGTATTTACAGGATGAACCATTAAGCAACATAATGAGTTTAAATGGACTCGACGCTTTTCACTAGTTGGTGAGAGAGAGGCATGGATCTGCTTCCCCCTCTTAACTGGTTGGATTTAGAGGCCTATTAAACTTAATATTCTTCGCTCAATGAAATCATCCTTAATTAAACTTTTAATGAGAGGCTTATTAAACTTAATATGCTTCGCTCAATGAAATCATCCTTAATTAAACTTTTAAGGACTCACCAAGATATGACATAAGGGTTAGTCGCTCAATGAAATCATCCTTAATTAAACTTTTAAGGACTCACCAAGATATGACATAGGGTTGGGAAAATTGGCTTAATGAAATCATCCTTAATTAAAATTTTTAAGGACTCACCAAGATATGACATAGGGTTAGGCTCAATGAAATCATCCTTAATTAAACTTTTAAGGACTCACCAAGATATGACATAAGGTTAGTAAAATTACAAAAATTTTACCTTTCCTGCTCTTCATAAACTGCCTTAATATGCAGGGCTAGGAAAATTACCAAAATTTTACCTTTCCTGCTCTTTATAAACTGCTTTAACATGCAATTTAAGTTTCAGGTGGTGGAACGAGAAGACTCGCCAGGTACGCTTTTACAGTTTATAGTACCATTTTTCTTCTGCCTCTTCCTTACATGTTTCATGCTTGCATTTACTTACATAAACTTGCATGTTAACCATAACCATAACCCGAAACCAAAACNGTCTTTTGCCCCACACACCCCTAAATTACCTAGATACCTTAGGAGCCCTAAATTTGGCCAAAATTCCCAAAACCCCCAAATTCATCCAAAATATCCAAATTTGTTCAGAAAATCATTTCAAAACTTCTTTTAAATACTTAATTTACCCAAGACCACAAAAATACCAAATTTACCAAAACACCCCCCCCAATTGCCAAAATTACAAAAATACCCTTGGCACCCCAAACTTTCCCAAAACCTCCAAAATTTCACCAAATGTTCCCAAAACCCATTTGGACCCCTCAATTGGATTCAATTTGACCAATTTGACCATCTTTAACAAAATCCCCAAATTGCCCTTTAAAGACCCAAAATTCCCCAAACCCATACCAAATGTCTATCAATTTGATCTTAATTGAACCCAATTTCAATCCTAAACTCAAATTCACTTTTGATGTGACCAAACTAAACCAAATATAAGCTCAATTGGTCCATGATTTAAGTCCAATTTTGATTTGGGTCAAAACCCCCAATTTTGACCCTATGACCTAATTTCACTCAATTGAACCCATAGCCTAGTCAATTGGCCTCAATTAATATTGAAAAATCTTTACAACATTCTTACACAACAAAATCAACCATCAATTGGCCTTGATGAAACCTCAAATCCATTTGATTTTGGTCTTAATCCAAAATTC
>JXCR01136006.1:0-24412 GCA_002079205.1 Phalaenopsis hybrid cultivar | reverse complement strand
TTCACTGAGCATCAGGATATTCAGGATGAATTATTAAGTAACATAATAAAGTTTAAACGAACCCAAGGCNNTTTTACCAGACGTTAAGAAGGTTGCATGGACCTGCTCCCTACTCTTAACCTGGTAAATACCTTAGGGATCCATTAAACTCAATATGTTTTACTTAATAATATTATCCTTAAAACTTAAGGACCCTCAATGCACAACATAGAGTTAGGAAGGTTTCCAAAACTTTATTTCCAGCTCTATATACATAAATGCTCTGACATGCATTTTGAGTTGCAGGTGGTGGAACGAGAAAATCTATATACATAAATGCTCTGACATGTATTTTGAGTTTCAGGTGGTGGAACGAGAAGACTCGTTAGGTACACTTTTACAGCGTTTTACAGTTTTTCTCGTACTCTCCTATTGCAATATTTTATTTATACTTGTATATTTGCATATTAAATATAAAATTGCATAAATCACCCTCACAACATTTCAAAATATAAGACAACCCAAAATTTAATCACAAACATCACAAAAATACAACTTTAACTAAATTAAAATGTCTCTATTGGAAGATTGGGAACCCTCGGAGGTAACCTACGGTTGCTAACGAGGCTTCCCACGGTCTAAATGAAATTATGGAACTCATTAAGTAACCTACGGTTGCTAACGAGGCTTCCCACGGTTTAAATGAAATTATGGAACTCATTAAGTTGGGTTTCGAGGCTTCCCACGGTTTAAATGAAATTATGGAACTCATTAAGTTGGGTTTGATAAATTCATTCAGGCTTCCCACGGTTTAAATGAAATTATGGAACTCATTAAGTTGGGTTTGATAAGTTCATTTTGCTCATTAAGTTGGACAACTTCAACTAAATTAATACGTCTCTATTGGAAGATCGGGAACCCCTCGGAGGAGGTAAATACGGTTGCTAACGAGGCTTCCCACGGTCTAAATGAAATTATGGAACTCATTAAGTTGAGTTTCGTAAGTTCATTTGCTAAATGAAAGTATGGAACTCATTAAGTTGAGTTTAGTAAATTCATTTGGACTAAGTGAATCCATGAAATTATGGAACTCATTAAGTTGAGTTTAGTACTTCAACCAAATTAAGACGTCTCTATCGGATGATCGGGAATCCCTCAGAGGAGGTAACCTACACTTCAACTAAATTAAAAGGTCTCTATTGGAAGATCGGGAACCCCTCGGAGGAGGTAACCTACGATGCAACGAGTCTTCCCACGGTCTAAATGAAATTATGGAACTCATTAAGTTGAGTTTAGTAAATTCATTTGGACATAAAATGTCTCCATTGGAAGATCGGGAACCCCTAGGAGGAGGTAACCTACGGTTGCTAACGAGGCTTCTATCTCTATAGGATGATCGGGAATTCCTCGGAGGAGGTAACCTATGATTGCTAACGAGGCTTCCCTCTCTATTGGAAGATCGGGAACCCTCGGAGGAGGTAACCTACGGTTGCTAACGAGGTTTTCCGCTAAATTAAAATGTCCTTATTGGAAGATCGGGAACCCCTCGGAGGAGGTAACCTACGGTTGCTAACGAGGCTTCCCAACTATTAGATGATCGAGAATCCCTCGGAGGAGGTGACCTACGGTTGCTAACGAGGCTTCCCCCTGTCTCTATTGAAAGATCGGGAACCCCTCAGAGGAGGTAACCTACGGTTGCTAACGAGGTTTTCCACGGTCAAGATGAAATTATGGAACTCATTAAGTTGAGTTTAGTAAATTCATTTAGACTAAGTGATTCCAATAAAAAATAGTAGTACCGGGACGAAAATTATGGAACTCATTAAGTTGAGTTTAGTAAATTCATTTGGACTAAGTGATTCCAATAGATTATGGAACTCATTAAGTTGAGTTTAGTAAATTCATTTGGACTAAGTGATTTCAATAGAAAGTGGGAACCCCTCGGAGGAGGTAACCTACGGTTGCTAACGAGGTTTTCCATGGTCTAAATGAATCGAACCCCTCGGAGGAGGTAACCTACGGTTGCTAACGAGGCTTCCCACGGTCTAAATGAAATAATGGAACTCATTAAGTTAAGTTTAGTAAATTCATTTGGACTAAGTGATTCCAATAGAAAATATGGAACTCATTAAGTTGAGTTTAGTAAGTTCATTTGGACTAAGTGATTCCAATAGAAAATAGTGCTGACTCATTAAGTTGAGTTTAGTAAGTTCATTTGGACTAAGTGATTCCAATAGAAAATAGTGGCGCCGGGACGATGGAACCGTGGCTTCATTAAGTTGAGTTTAGTAAATTTATTTGGACTAAGTGATTCCAATAGAAAATAGTGGTGCTGCATTAAGTTGAGTTTAGTAAATTCATTTGGACTAAGTGATTCCAATAGAAAATAGTGGTGCATTAAGTTGAGTTTAGTAAATTCATTTGGACTAAGTGATTCCAATAGAAAATAGTGGTGCCGAAAGTTGAGTTTAGTAAGTTCATTTGGACTAAGTGATTCCAATAGAAAATAGTGGTACCGGGAGGAGGTAACCTACGGTTGCTAACGAGTTTTTCCACGGTCTAAATGAAATTATGGAACTCATTTTGTTGAGTTTAGTAAATTCATTTGGACTAAGTGATTCCAATAGAAAATAGTGGTGCCGGGACTTTGGACTAAGTGATTCCAATAGAAAATAGTGGTACCGGGACGATGTGAGTTTAGTAAATTCATTTGGACTAAGTGATTCCAATAGAAAATAGTGGTGCCGGAACGACAATTTAGTAAATTCATTTGGACTAAGTGATTCCAATAGAAAATAGTGGTGCCGGGACGACAGAACCGTGGGATCTTGACCGGTGTCGCTATAATCAATTTCAACTAAGTCAATAAATCATTTTTTGACTTTTCCAAAACATGAAATTTCTCTCATTTACTTGATTTGTCATTTTTAAAACTAAAACTCTGCTACAACCTAGCACTCTGGGCAGCCCGGCCATCTTCTACAATAAGAGGATTTACAACAACACANTGAAACGTCGAACCAACGATCATGGATAAAGCACTGGCACAGAAACTCAGGGAAGTCCTATTTTATTATGATCTAGGCCCGTAAAAGCCCAAGGCATTGGTACAACTATTTNATGGCAAACTCGTATTAGAGAATTTTAAGTGCTTTACTTGCATTTCACAATGTAATTTTTATTTTCTTTAAATATTATTATACTAACTTATAAAATAGGAACTATTTAGAAAAAAAGAGCCATGAAAATGGCTAAATTAGCTTCTCTAAGAATCTATCATTTACGACTCTATCTTCTCTTCTCTCCCTTCATTTTATCCTTTATTTTTGATTCACGAATAATTTTGAATTTAACAACCTGAAAAAGTGTGATGAACCTAGATTTATGTCGCAAACAACAAGTTGAGCAAGTCAGGATGAAGAAACCAAACCTTGAAAAATAATCGATAAAATGACTTGTACCTGTTGTGACACAATTGATCAAGGGGCTCAAAGAACAAATGATAGAGACAATCAAAGGTGCTCATGCCATTGAGAGCCCAACATCAAAGACCAACAATGCCTTGCCACCTATGAAGGATGACGACCCTACACAATGAAGAGCCCCATAAGCGGATTAAGAGACACACTACCCTGAGAGTGCGGGTACCGCGCCATCCGACCATTAGGGATATGAACATGTAGAAGTGTCAATATTCATGCCGTCAGAAAATGCTTTCTCCCAGAGATCTTGAAGTTGAGTTCTCAAAGCGTTTAAATGTTTCAGCCTTAGACTCCTTTCGAGGACAGTCAAATCCCACCGATCACATCACCTTTTTTGAGGCGACCAAATGCATATCGAGAATCAAAGAAGCGCTTGATTGTCATATGCTCTGTACAACACTCAGAGAGTCAGCCCTCCGTTAGTTTAATGGTCTACCGACGAGAGTAATTACCTCTTATGCTGATTTTAAGAGAATGTGCATAAGACAACTCGTCAGCATGCAAAAACCCCATAAAAATTTTCAAGTTTTTCTACAACTATGCCAAGGGTAAATTGAAACCTTCCATGTATTTATAACTTGCTTCCAAAGAGAAATATTGAATGTCTGAAACGTCGAACCAACGATCATGGATAAAGCACTGGCACAGAAACTCAGGGAAGTCCTATTTTATTATGATATAGGCCTGTAAAAGCCCAAGGCATTGGTACAACTATTAGAACTTGACAATGACCATATATCCATTGAAGAGTACAATTCTTTCCTTACCAACAAAAAAAGTTGACCCGATCAATACCTATCAAAGAGAAGCGCTCAAGAAGAAGGTGGAAGCTAAGGAGAAATCCACATCCACCCACCTAAGCCCGATTGACAATTGTCAAATTTTCATACTTCCTTTGCTCTAATTCCGCAGTTTATCCTTTTTAAATGCATGATTTTATGTTTTTGGAAGGTTGAAATTGTATTTTTAATTTTATAAGAGGATAGCTTGAAAATCAGTATGAAACGGGAAAATTTGAGAAAACCAGTCTCGGCATAGCCACGTNTGATTTTATGTTTTTGGAAGGTTGAAATTGTATTTTTAATTTTATAAGAGGATAGCTTGAAAATCAGTATGACACGGGAAAATTTGAGAAACCCAGTCTCGGCATAGCCACGCCTGAAACTGGCATGACCATGCCACTAGAACAGCATGGTCACACTGAAATCGGGTGTGATCATACCCAAATGCCAAGCAGACGACACATTGGATCCCTTTGATGTAGCCACACTGAACCATGGCTTGACCATGCCACCCAACTCGAGTGCAAGGTGTGATTATGTCGTAAGTCTAAAATGGTCATGACAAAGAATATGTTGTGACTTGAAAATTTTGTGNACATTGGATCCCTTTGATGTAGCCACACTGAACCATGGCTTGACCATGCCACCCAACTCGAGTGCAAGGTGTAATTATGTCGTAAGTCTGAAATGGTCATGACAAAGAATATGTTGTGACTTGAAAATTTTGTAATGCAGGATTCTGATGATTTTGGGAAGTATCTTGAATTCATGCTTTAAGAAATGTAATTGGAGATTTTTGGGAACTTTTGGAGGAGATAATTTAGAGGAGGCTTCGGTTAGAGAGAGATCTTCTTCACATCATAGCTTTTATTTATTCTTCTTTTTTTTTTTTTTGAAAGAGGATCTCATAGAAGCTTTTGGTGCTACTTTTTTAAGAAAGGATCACTATTGTAAATTTTTTTTTATTTGAATAAAAATGTTTCTTGCATTTATGATTTTCTTTGGATTTTAATTGTATTTCTCCCAAGCTATTGAAATACCAAATATTTCAATAAATAACCAAAATGATCCACATTGAAGATAATAACATCCTAAGGTTCATGTAAAAATTTAGAAGTCATAAAAATTATTTTTGATATCAAAGTGTATTTTTCTAAATAAACTTAAATTTGTACTAAATAATTGTAAAAATTAAAAGAAAGTTCAAAAAATTATGAAAATTAGTTTGGAGTATTCCTTGTGACAAAAGGAACCCACGAAGAATAAAAGTGATGCTAAAATAAAAAGTCCATTTTTTCTATTTTTCAATTTAAAAATATTTTAAAATAATTAAAAATCACAAAAGTACAAAAATATATCAAAATGGCGCAAATTATTTCTTGATCACTTGGGACCACTTAAAGCATTTTTTTTAATTCTCTTAGTACAGTTATGTGTTTTTAAATGCCTAAAATGCATTTTACTTAAATTTGAATTAAAATAATTATAATAAATATAATGAAAATCATAAAAATGGAAATTTTGTTTCTCTGAATTCTTTGAAATTAGAGGAACTAAAGAAAAATATAAAAAGTAATTTTAAGATTAAATTATATTTTTTTTATTTAATTAACCACCAAAATTAACAAATAATTGTAATAATTAAAATAAAACACAAAAAATTCTGAAAATGGTTTCTAGAAGTTCTCTGATCTAGGTGAACATCCAATACTTTTTTTAAAGATGGAGGATTTATGTTGGTCAACTAAATGAATTAATATTGAAAATCCCTATTTTTGAGCAAAAATAATCATTAAAAACAGAATAAAAATCAGAAAAATTAAAATTTAACCTCTAATATTTTAATTGACCCATGAGTGGGATGAGTGAGGTGTCAAGAAAATTTCAAATTCATTTAAGTTAAATTTATGGAATTATGAAGTGGAGTCTTAAGGAAAAAAATGGTAATTATAGAGTTTGAAGCTGCAGCTAAAATTTAGGCTATGTCAAAGAGTAAATGGGTAATATTGATCATGATGAATTCTCTTAAAAGATTAAAACATAAGTGTTTAAGAGGTAGAAGTCAACTTATCACTTTTCCTACAATAAGGGTAAAATTATAACTTTCCTAAATTATTGTGATTTAGNAGTGTATTTTTCTAAATAAACTTAAATTTGTACTAAATAATTGTAAAAATTAAAAGAAAGTTAAAAAAATTATGAAGATTAGTTTGGAGTATTCCTTGTGACAAAAGGAACCCACGAAGAACAAAATTGATGCTAAAATAAAAAGTCCATTTTTTTCTATTTTTCAATTTAAAAATATTTTAAAATAATTAAAAATCACAAAAAATACAAAAATATATCAAAATGGCGCAAATTATTTCTTGATCACTTGGGACCACTTAAAGCATTTTTTTTTAATTCTCTTAGTACAGTTATGTGTTTTTAAATGCCTAAAATGCATTTTACTTAAATTTGAATTAAAATAATTACAATAAATAGAATGAAAATCATAAAAATGGAAATTTTGTTTCTCTGAGTTCTTTGAAATTACAGGAACTAAAGAAAAATATAAAAAGTAATTTTAATATTAAATTATATTTTTTTATTTAATTAACCACCAAAATTAACAAATAATTGTAATAATTAAAATAAAAAACAAAAAATTCTGAAAATGGTTCCTAGAAGTTCTCTGATCTAGGTGAACATCCAATATTTTTTTAAGGATGGAGGATTTATGTTGGTCAACTAAATGAATTAATATTGAAAATCCCTATTTTCGAGCAAAAATAATCATTAAAAACTGAATAAAAATCAGAAAAATTAAAATTTAACCTCTAATATTTTAATTGACCCATGAGTGGGATGAGTGGGGTGTCAAGAAAATTTCAAATTCATTTAAGTTAAATTTAAGGAATTATGAAGTGGAGAGTCTTAAGGAAAAAAATGATAATTATAGAGTTTGAAGCTCCAGCTAAAATTTAGGCTATGTCAAAGAGTAAATGGGTAATATGATCATGATGAATTCTCTTAAAAGATTGAAACATAAGTGTTTAAGAGGTAGAAGCCAACTTATCACTTTTCCTACAATAAGGGTAAAATTATAACTTTCCTAAATTACTGTGATTTAGAAGTTAATCTAATTGGATGATCTTAAGGTAGTGGGCTTGAGCTAGAAAGATGATAACTTACTCATTTGAAGCCCCTAATCAATGATTAGATGATAAGTTCAATCTCTTAAAAATAATTAAAATCATTTAATTCTACATTTTTTAATATTACAAATTTATCCTGAAAACTTAATTTATGGGATTAGTAGTGAACTAGGCCTGATCTGAAATTGCTTAATGAGGTTTAGAAAAGGAAACATAACCAATCATGAACACCTTTAAAACCTCTACATGCCTACCTTTAATTATGAGAGCAAGGTCCTTAATAACTCTACTTTCCCTTAAGAGTGTCCATCCACATATTTTCTAAATAAAACGACATATGAACGTCTAATTACTTCACTCATGAATGATTAAATCATCAAAATTCATTGATCACAGGGTTCATTGAGCACTAGTTAAAATATTACCACTGAATCTAAATTTACCTTCGGATGATTAATCTAACAACATCATAAGTTCAAATGAACTCAAAATGATTCAGAAGATTTTAAAGGTTGTTTAGGGTTATGCCCCAAACACCTTAACAATCTTTTTGATATTTTGAAGGACAACTGAACTTATTATGCTTTGTTGAAGAAAAACATCCTTAAAACTTTTAGGGACCCACCAAGTTATGCCCCACGATCCGTTAATTAACTCAATCAATAAAAATACCATACACAACTTATCCTACATTAATGACCCAATGCTCAAGGATTTAGGTCTTCTCTAAGTTATTTAAATCCTTGTGAGCAACTGGAGATATTTGTTTGTGCTACATGTGGATCATCACCCTGGTGTAAATCTGAAGTCCAGGTGGTCAGGGCGATGACCATAATGCTAATGTGTGCAAAATGAGGGATACAAAGTGAGATTTAAAATAATATCTACTACTCCGCAAAACTCTTAGGTTGTCAGTATTCCTAGCTCGATTAGAGTGATTAAACCTTGGATTATACTACTTTGCAAAAAAAAAAAAAATATTTCAAACAATTCACAACATAACTGCTTTTACCTGCTAAAGTAAATTCTACATGCATAAAAACTAAATTAAAATGAAAATTTATAAAGGTCCACGATTAATTACTTGGATCGAAATTAGGGAATGCCCTTCGTAGCTTATCGGGTTGGTAGTTCTCACTCAAGGTTGGGAAGCACACAGTCTGGCTCTAGCCCCAACCTTCACTGTGGGCTTACACCTAGTCTCGGTCTTTAACATGTGACTACGAGTTTTCTTTTAATTACTCATGTTTTCTTACGATTAGCTTTTTGATATTTTATATTGCATGTTCTTCTTTTATTTTCCTGTAATTTATTTAAATTCTCGGCAAATTACATTATATTTTATGATACTAACCATGCAACAGTAGCTGAGGCTCAGGTATTCATTTACAGTTTATGTACTGCAGTTCTTTCATTTACCTTACAACCTTTTCTACCGACATTTATTTATTTTACATGCAAAACTAAACCAAAACTGAAAACAAAAAAAAACGCACTTCCAAAAATTAAATATACACTTTCAAAATAATCTACGAACATAATACACTCATTTTGGATTTTACTAAAATTTCTCGGATGGGGTAACCTACAGTTGTTATTAGAAGTTCTCTAATTTAAATGTGCTCGATGAGTTGTTTAAACTAAGTAAACTCAAGAGAAAATAGTGGTGTTAGGATGATGGAACTGTGTGATCTTAACCGGTGTCACTTAGCAAAAATTAAAATCCCCCCTAAAAAATACTTAAACAACAATAACAACAACAAACCTAGCATATAAACTACAAAACTATAAAACCCTACACCTTGGGATAGCTGCTTCGAAGATGAGCTTGGAGTGAACTCTGTGGGCAGCATAACGAGCACAAACAAAAGAACATCTTCGAGAGAACAAACGAGATTGTCAAATAACATGATTTTGAATTATAGTCAGCTTTTGAATTAAATAAAAAGCCATAAAATTTTGAGATAGTTCGTCTAGTACGAAATAAATCAACTTATCTTTATGCCTTTGCATAATTATGTTGTGCATATTAAGTCCAAACTCGCTTTAGGCTCTGAGGTTGTCCTTCGTTATTACATAAGCCCTCCTATCTTCCAGGCTATTTACATGATCGGTGTCAGGCAAGTGTAAGTCCAAAATAATAAATATGACATGATTAAACATCTAATAATTTTTTCTTGAAATTGAAGCCAAACCATATGATAGATTGGGAAGTCACTAAGGTTCTCCTCAAAACCTGTGTCATCTTCCAGTTTTCTTTCTTTGGATTCCAAAAATTACTATTCTACTTTGAGTCATTCTTCATTTGATATTTCCTACGCCCGACCTTGAAATCATAAACATTAAGATTTATCAAGACAAATAGCTCTGATCTAAATCGAGGTTTTCGTAAATGACTTCGGTCATTTAAGATGTAATTAACCATAGCGGCTTGCCCTTATAGTGAGCTTTAAGAATCCAGGTAAAATAAATCCTATCTAATCTGTTATATTAGATATAAGAACTTCTCAGTCAACATAAAATATTTCACAGACCAAAATGGATGTTATAAAATTTTTAGTTTATTTAATCGAGTCTTACTATCAAGTAACGTTTCTATTCCCTAGGATAGATGCATGACTGTAGTGTTGTGCTTGTTTATTTAAACTATTATCTGTATGAAATCGGATAGGTCTGGTATTTTTAAATTTAAAAGGCTACAGCTTTCCTATGTTGACGACCGACAACATAAAGTTAAGGGCTTTAAGATGTATGATTAGTTAGAAAGGAAAGTTATAATTAACAAAGATGTTAAATTTGGCAAGGAAAACTTGTTAAAAAATTAGGACTCAAAGTAGGTGGAGAATTCTAATGGAATCATAGATATGCAGTAGAAGTTAGAATTTGATGCAACCCCATTTGTTTCATAGAGTTTGTCCACTCTGACTCAAGTTTTTGATTCAGTTGTAGCTTAGAAGATATTTGTTGGTAATGCTCAAGCGGAAAAAAGGTTGGGGATGAGATTTTGGCTCATGAATCTATTGCTAGGAGCTGTACAAGACATCATAATGTCACAAAACTAGTTTGGTTGAGGGATCACATTGCATTTGCACTTTTATCCACAGAGATAGAAATTTCTTGTCACTATAAAGAAAGCTATGGAGAGCACAAACTTTGGGCATTGGAGAGCGGCATCAGATGGAGAGATGGAGCCTCTTTGGAAGAATGGTACTTAGAGGTTGGTGATGTGCAATACAAGGCCATATTAGTGACTAATAACTTAATGCAATGAGAAGGAATTGATTATGATGAAGTGTTCTCCTTTATGGTCAAGCATCCCTCAATCTGTGTTCTCTTACCAATTGTAGCATAGAACAGTTCCATCTTGGAATAGCTCAATGTGGAGACTGCATTCCTACATGAAGAATTGCTAGAGAAGATCTACATGTTGCAGCCACCTGGATATAGAGCATTGAAATACTTCATTTATAAATTGGGCAGTACTTTTTTGGGCTGAAGCAGTCACAATGGTACAAAAAAAATTGATCAGTTCATAAAGGTACATGAGTGCACGAGGAGCCAATATGATCATTGTGCATATTTCAAGAAGTTGGCCAACTGTGACTTCATTTACTTGCTTCTATATGTTGATGATATGTTGACTGCATTTGTTATTCATATTGAGGTTGATAAGATGAAGAATCAACTATCCAAACTTTTTGAATGAAGAAGTTGGGTAAAGCTTGCAAAATTCTTGACATGGAGATTCTTGGAAGATGTTGAAAATTTTGGGGTTGATGACTCTATCAAGGTGGTGAGTCTATTAATTGCATTTCACCTTTAGTTGAGTTTAAATTAGTGTCCTAAAGATAATCACAAAAAGAAAGATATGCGATCGATTTCTTATGCTAGTGCAGTTGGCGGTTTGATGTATGTAATGGTTTGTACTATACCAGATATTGGAGAAACAGTTGTTCTTATGAACAATTTTATGCATGATCCAGAATGAAGATATTGGTAGACATTGAAAAGTATTCTATGGTACTAGAATAGTACATTTGATATTGACTTGGTGTTTGAGAGGCAGTCATCCAGTTCAGGTTTGTGTGTAGGCTACACTAACTCAAACTATGCAGGTAATATGGATATGTGAAAATTTAAAATTGGCTATTTATTAATAGTGACTGAAGGTCCAGTCAATTAGATTTTGGTTCTTCGGCCTACTATTGCTTTGTCTATTACGGAGGTTGAGTACATGACTGTTACAGAGGCGATGAAGAAAATAATATGGATGGATAGCCTATTTGATGACTTCAGAGTTGATTGAGAGTCTCTTACAATATTCTGTAATAGTCATAATATAATATTCTTGGCTACAAATCTCGTTCATCATGCATGTATCAAGCACATTAATGTAAGATACCACTTTGTTTGAGACTTGATTTAAGAAGACCAAGTTCTGTTGAAGAAGATAAATATAAAAGAGAATCCATTGGACATACTTACAAAGGTACTATCAATCCAGAACTCATATACTACAAGAGTTTGGTGAACATTCGAGCTCAGGATTGATTGCCCAGTCGGGCATTTTAAAGAATTACGTGAGACTTGATTCTTTCAGGCGAAGGGATACGTAGGGAACCATCTTGGTACAACTGACTTGGAGTTTGCAGCTCATTTGTTTGTCTCTCACTTATCTGGAAGTAAAAGAAGAGATGAAGATTGTTGAATTTTATGATTTTTTTAATTAGGAATAATTTGGTCTTTTTGTCTTTTTCACTTATATGCTCTATTCCTCCTCTATAAATGGGACTTACCCCGAGCCGTTTTTTCATTCTCATCTGGTGCTTTATCACCGAACCATATAAATCTTAATGTTTGATTGTTGTTATGTGAATTTTTACGATTTTGTATTATTTTCACATAACATATAGAACAACCCAAGATATATTTTTTTATTTTTATTTAAAAGAATAAGGGAAGTGTATTGTTTCCTCAAGCATGTTAACCAATTTTGTATATTTATATATTAACGAACCGATATATTAACGAACCGAATGAATGGAAAATCAAATTCTATAATTCTTAGAAAAAAGAGGGCCTTTTGTGCTTTCCCACGAGTAGAAATCCATTTCGAGCCCCACCTGGCCCTATTAAGATCTTATTACAAATTCAGCTCGCAAAACTTTTTTCGGAAACCAAACGGGTACCAGATACTGAGATCTCGCTGACCTCTCCCTCCTCATCTCTCCCTGAATTTATTTTCAAATCTNGGCCCTATTAAGATCTTATTACAAATCCAGCTCGCAAAACTTTTTTCGGAAACCAAAAGGGTATCAGATACTGAGATCTTGCTGACCTCTCCCTCCTCATCTCTCCCTGAATTTATTTTCAAATCAGTTGCATTTTTGATTTTCTTACCTTCATCCTTATTGCTCCGCAATTTATAAACCTTGAANACATCTAAATGATTTCTCTTAAATTGAAGCCAAACAATAGGATAGCTTGGGAAATCACCGAAGTTCGAATCCGTGATATCCTCTAGTGTTTCCTCCTTTGAAGCTTGGAAAGTCACTGAAGTTCTCCTTTGGATCCGTGACATCCTCTAGTGTTTCCTCCTTTGGATTCCAAAACAAAATGTTTCAAATTTGAACCAATCCCCCTTCACACTTCTTAGTCCAATATCTTCGAGACTTCTTAGTCCAATATCTTTGAAATGTCCTTACCATTTGAACTCCTTGAAGGTAATTTTTTATGATTTTATTGAGAGTATTCTCAGGTAACTTTAGTTACCTAAGATGTAATTAACTATAGGGGCTTGCCCTTATGGGAACTTCTTAGGTAACTTTTGTTACCTAAGAAAAGCTCCCGAACCCAGCATAATACAAACCCTATTTAATTCCTTATATTAAATAGGGGAATTTATCGGCCAATACAATTATATAAACCCTATTTAATTCCTTATATTAAATAGGGGAATTTGTCGGCCAGTACATTGGTTTCACAGACCAAACGGATGTCATAACTTTCTCTAGTTTATTTGATCGAACCTCACCCTCAATCATTGGTTTCGCAGACCAAACGAATGTCATAACTTTCTTTAGTTTATTTGATCGAGCCTCACTCATCGATATAAACCCTATTTAATCTCTTCTATTAAATATAGGGGAACTTGTCGGCCAATACATTGGTTTCGCAGACCAAACGGATGTCATAACTTTCTTCAAGGGGAATTCGGTCAACCCATTGGTTTCGCAGACCAAACGAGTCATAACTTTCTTTAGTTTATTTGATCGAGCCTCACCCTCAATTCTTGTGTTTATCCTTCGGAATAGATACAGGATTTGAGGTAAAGGGCTCTTTCATCTAAACTATGAAAATTATGGAGTCACTTTGACTTCATCTTTTTCAAAACCCAACTTTTTAAACATACTTCCCGAAGCGGGCAACGGGATTTCAATTCCGATGACCGACAGCTTCTTACGGGCAAACCCCACAAAGGGGTCAGTTTGACTTCATCTTTTTCAAAAATAAAAATTTTTAAAGCGTCCTTCCGAGGCAGCGACGGGATTTCAATTCCGATGACCGACAGCTTCTTACGGGCAAACCCCACACCAAAAATAATGCCGACAATATTTCTCCTCAAAATTAATGCCAAACATTAGGATAGCTTGGGAAGTCACCGAGGTTTTCCTTTGGATCCATGACATCCCCTAGTTCTTCCTCCTTTGGATTCTATAATAAAATGTTCCAAATTTGAACTAATCCCCTTTCACATCTCTACGTCCGATCTCATTGAAGAGTCCTACCATTTGAAACTCCTTAAAGATAACATTTCCTAGTTTTTATCGAGGTCTTCTTATGTGACTTTGGTCATTTAAGATGTACTATAGGGGCTTGCCCTTATATGAAGCATGTCCGAACCCAGCTTAATATAAACCCTATTTAATTCTTCGTATTAAATAGGGGAACTTGTCAGCAAATACAAAGGTTTCACAGACCAAACGGATGTCATACTTAGTTTATTCAATCGAGCCTCATCCTCAAGTCTTGTGTTTATGCTTTGGGATAGATACATGATTTGAGGTACAGTGCTCCTTCATTTTAAAATATGAAAAATATGGGGGTCAGTTTGATTTCATACTTCAACGTCCTTCCGAAGCGGGTGACGAGATTTTGATTTCAGCGACTGACAGCTTCTTACGGGCACCTGCCCTCCAACCAAAAATAACGCCAAAATTATGCCTCTATCAATTTTAAAAAAACTAGGATTAGGAGAAGTCTCACCTACTTCTGCAACTCTACAGTTAGCGGATCGTTCAGTTACATATCTTAAGGGAGTTATAGAAGATCCGTTAGTAAAAGTGGATAAATTTATCTTTCCTATGGATTTCATTGTTTTAGATATGGAGGAAGATAAAGAAATACCTATTATTTTAGGGAGACCATTTCTAGCTACTGGAAAAGCTATGATAGATGTTCACAAAGGAGAATTGACTATGAGAGTTAATGATCAAGAAGTGACCTTTAATATTGCAAAATCTATGAAATACTCTACTGTTTAGAGAAATAATGAATGTTTTGCATGGAAATTAGTGAACATCTATTGAAGGAACATTTTAAAGAACATTTTGAAGAGAAAGAATAATTTGAAGATGAAATTAGTGAACATCTATTGAAAGAACATTTTAAAGAACATTTTGAAGAGAAAGAACAATTGGAAGAGAGTAATGAAGTTATTCTAGACGAATTAGAAAATGAAGAATTAGATTATGTTCAGGAAAGATTTGAGATGTTGGATATTACGGAAAATGCTGATAAGAATTTATTTCCTTCAATTATAAAACTACCTGAACTTGAGTTGAATGTATTGCCTAGCCACTTGAAGTATGCGTTTTTGGGAGACTCATCTGCATTACTAGTTATTATATCCAAGCCACTTGAAGTATGTGTTTTTAGGAGACTCATCTACATTACCTGTTATTATATCTTTTCCTAGCCACTTGAAGTATGTATTTTTAGGAGACTCATCTACATTACCTATTATTATATCTTCTGCCTAGTCACTTGAAGTATGTATTTTTAGGAGACTCATTTACATTACATGTTATTATATCTTCATTTGAAGTATGTACTTTTGGGAGACTCATCTACATTACCTGTTATTATATCTTAAGAATTAAAAGAAGAAGTATGTATTTTTACGAGACTCATCTACATTACCCGTTATTATATCTTCAGAATTAAATGATTATGAAATATGTGTTTTTGGGAGACTCATCTACATTACATGTTATTATATCTTTAGAATTAAATTAATTGCAAGAGCTTCTGGGAGACTCATCTACATTACATGTTATTATATCTTCGGAATTAAATGATTTGCAAGAGCAAATATTTTGGATAGTACATTACATATTATTATATCTTCAGAATTAAATGATTTACAAGAACAAAGACTGATAGATACCGACTCATCTACATTACCTGTTATTATATCTTAAGAATTAAATGATTTGCAAGAGCAAAGACTTTTAGATACATTAAAGAAAGCTTTTGGTTGGACCTTAGCTGATATTAAAGGAATCAGTCCTTCAATCTGTATGCACAAGAAAGCTTTTGGTTGGACCTTAGCTGATATTAAGGGAATCAATCCTTCGATCTGTATGCACATAATGATATGAAAGCTTTTGGTTGGACCTTAACTGATATTAAGGGAATCAGTCCTTCAATCTGTATGCACAAAATTATATTAGATAAACAATATAAATCAAGAGTTGATCCACAAAGGAGATTAAATCCATTATGAAAGAAGTAGTTAAGAAGGAAATTTTCAAATGGGTAGACACTGGAATTATATATCCTATTTCAGATAGTGTGTGGGTAAGTCCAATTTATTTTGTTTCTAAGAAAGAAGGAGTGACCATTGAAACAAAAGAAAATAATGAAATAATGTCTATTAGACAAGTTACTGGGTGGCGTATTTGCATTGAACATAGAAAATTATACACTGCCACTTGGAAAGATCACTTCGCTTTACCCTTTTTAGATCAAATAGTAGATAGACTTGCTGGGCACAAATATTTTTGTTTTTTTTTTTAGACCAAACAGTAGATAAACTTGTTGGGCACAAATATTTTTATTTTTTAGATGGATATACTTTAGATCAAATAGTAGATAGACTTGTTGGGCACAAATATTTTTTTATTTAGATGGATATACTTTAGACCAAATAGTAGATAGACTTGCTGGGCACAAATATTTTTATCTTTTAGATGGATATACCGAAGACCAAATAGTAGATAGACTTGTTGGGCACAAATATTTTTGTTTCTTAGATGGATATACCGGTTAATAGACTTGCTGGGCACAAATATTTTTGTTTTTTAGATGGATATACCGGTTACCATTAAATTTATTGCTCCTGAGGATCAAGAAAAGACAACATTTACTAGTCCTTTTGGAACTTTTGCTTTTAGAGTAGACTTGCTGGGCACAAATATTTTTGCTTTTTAGATGGATATACCGGTTACCATCAACTTCATATTAGACTTGCTAGGCACAAATATTTTTATTTTTTAGATGGATATACCAGCTACCATCAAATTCCTATTGTTCCTGTCAAGAAAAGACAACATTTACTAGTCCTTTTGGAACTTTTGCTTTTCGAAGAATGCCTTTTCATTTACTAGTCCTTTTGGAACTTTTGCTTTTCAAAGAATGCCTTTTGGATTATGTAATGCATTACTAGTCCTTTTGGAACTTTTGCTTTTTG
This sequence comes from Phalaenopsis hybrid cultivar, assembly GCA_002079205.1. Classification (NCBI taxonomy): domain Eukaryota; kingdom Viridiplantae; phylum Streptophyta; class Magnoliopsida; order Asparagales; family Orchidaceae; genus Phalaenopsis; species Phalaenopsis hybrid cultivar. The sequence goes on along the minus strand of JXCR01136006.1, from coordinate 7,278 downwards.
AAGAATGCCTTTTGGATTATGTAATGCACCTGTAATATTCCAGAGATGTATGATGTCCATATTTAGTAAATTAATTGATGATAGATTGGAAGTATTTATGGATGATTTCTTTGTATTTGGAACATCATTTGACACTTGCTTATTTTATCTTGAAAATTTTTTGGAGTTATGCGAAAGAACTAATCTAGTTCTAAATTGGGAGAAATGTCAATTTATGGTTACAGGAGGAATTATATTAGGGCATAAAATTTCTGAAGATGGTATGGAGGCAGACTTCAATTTATGGTTGCAGGAGGAATTTTATTAAGGCATAAAATTTTGGAAGATGGTATGGAAGCAGACCTTCCAAAAATTCAAGTTATATCTAAATTAACACCTCCTACTAATGTAAGAGGGGTTAGAAGTTTTGCAGGAGGAATTGTGTTAGGGCATAAAATTTTGGAAGATGGTATGGAAGCAGACCCTGCAACGCAGGAGGAATTGTGTTAGGGCATAAAATTTTGGAAGATGGTATGGAAGCAAACCCTGCAAAAATTAATTTATGGTTGCAGGAGGAATTGTGTTAGGGCATAAAATTTTGGAAGATGGTATGGAAGCTGACCCTGCAAAAATTCAATTATATCTAAACTAACACCTCCTACTAATGTAAGAAAGGTTAGGAGTTTTCTTGGACATGTTGGATTTTACTAATTAAAAAATGGTATGGAAGTAGACCCTGCAAAAATTCAAGTTATATCTAAACTAACACCTCCTACGTAATGTAAAGAGAGGTTAGGAGTTTTCTTGGACATGTTGGATTTTATAGGCGTTTTATTAAAGATTTTTTAGAGAGGTTAGGAGTTTTCTTGGACATGTTGGATTTTACAGGCGTTTTATTAAAGATTTTTCAACAATTACTGAACCTCTATGCCAACTTTTAGAAGAGGACAAGAATTTGAATTTACTGAAAGCTGTTTAAATGCCTTTAAGTTATTAAAGAAAAAATTAATCACAACCCCTATTATAGTTTCACCTAACTGGGAGAAACCATTTGAACTGATGTGTGATGCTAGTGATTATGCTATTGGAGCTGTCCTTGGATAAAGTTATGAAAATATTTTTAAAGTTATATACTACACTAGTAAAACTCTTAATAATGCACAAATTAATTATACTGTCACTGAAAAAGAGTTACTGGCCATTTTATATGCTTTAGATATATTCAGATCTTATTTAATTGGAGCTAAATGTGTTGTGTATATTGATCACTCTACTATTAAATATTTGATGCAAAAGAAGGATGTTGTTGTGCCCACTGATCACTCTGCTATTAAATATCTAATGCAAAAGAAGGATGTCAAACCAATGTTGGCATACTGATCAATCTGCTATTAAATATCTAATGCAAAAGAAGGATGCTAAACCAAGGTTGATAGGATACTTTTGATGCAAGAATTTGATCTTGTGGTTATTGATAGAAAGGGAACTGATAATCAAGTTGCTGATCATTTGTCAATATTAGAAAATCATGAATTACTTGACACTGACAATGAAATTACAGACAGTTTCCCTGATAAACAACTTTATAATACTAATGAGTGGAAAATACCATGGTATGCTGATATTGTTAACTATGTTGTAACTGATATTTTGCCACCTATGCAACAAAGGAAATTAATTCATGATGTGAAAGCATATTTTTGGGATGAGCCTTATTTATATAAACAATGTAAGGATCTGATTATGAGAAGATGTGTACCTTATGAAGAAACAGAGCTAATCATTCAGAAATGTCATGATTCTGAATTTGGAGGACATTTTAGGATAGATAAAACTGCTTATAAAATTTTCAAGCTATATTTTATTGGCCTACTATCTTTAGAGATGTTTATAGATACATTAAAACTTGTGTGATGTCAACGAGTAGGCAATATATCTAGAAGAAATGAAATGCCCTTGAGTTTCATGTTTGAAGTTGAGATCTTTGAGGTTTGGAGATTAGATCTTATGAGACCATTTATTCCTTCATTTGGGAACTTATGTATATTAATTGTAGTGGACTATGTTTCTAAGTGGATCGCACAAGCTTTACCTCGTTAGACGCTAAAAGTGTTTCAAGATTTTTAATGAAAAATATTTTCACTAGATACATAATGCCTAGGATGATTATCACTGACGGAGGATCCCATTTTAGGAATAAATATATTCAGAGATTGACAGAAAAATTTATTATTTTTCATAGAATCTCTACTACCTATCATCTTCAAACCAGTGGGTTAGCTGAAGTTTCTAATAGAGAGATTAAACAAATACTTAAAAAGACTCTAAACCCTAGTGGAGTGGATTTGTCCACTGGACTGGATACAACATTATGGACTTATCAGATTGCTTATAAATCTCCTAGTAGAATGACTCCTTACAAACTGATTTTTGGAAAGACTTGTCACTTACCAGTAGAATTGTAGCATAAAGCATATTGGCTGATTAAAGAATTCAATTATAATTTGAAAGATGCTGGTGAGAAGAGATTGTTACAATTGAATGAATTAAATTCAATTATAATTTGAAAGATGCTGGTAAGAAGAGATTGTTACAATTAAATGAATTGGAATAATTAAGAAATGAATCTTATGATAATAATAAAATTTATAAAGAGAAACTAAAGTTATGGCATGATCGAAAGATTAACCAAAAGAACTTTGAACCAGGACAAGAAGTTTTGCTTTACAACACTAGGGTGAAGTTATTTCATGGGAAATTGAAGTCTCGTTGGTTAGGACCCTTTACTGTGACTCAAGTTTATACTTACGGAGCTATTGAAATCGAAGATCAAAAAATGGGAAATAGATTTAAAGTAAATGAACACAGATTAAAACCAAATTTTGAGGGTAAAAGACCAAATTTTAAAGAGGGTTTAATGATCAGTCAATCTGAATGAAACCTGAGTAGGTCGGGTTGACGACGTTAAACCAAGTGCTTATTGGGAGGCAACCCATATTTATCTTTACTTTTATTGCGATTATAGTAGTTTTTATTTGAAATTATCGTTAGTTTGTGGAAGTACTAAGCTTCTACACTCTTATTTACCCTTGAATCATCATAAAAATTGGATCCATAGAGAAAAATTGGAACACATTTGGACTAGAGCAAAACTGTGCAACTTTTTCCTTGGGGGCCGACTGCGCCCTCGATGCCACCGGCGGTGAGTTTCTACCAAGAGTCCAGGCAAAATTAATGCAGAGCCTCGCCGACGGTGCCCTCGACCCCTCTGACGGCGAGACCGGCGAGATGGCGGTTACTTGGGTTCAAATGACAGTTTTTGGGCAGGAGTTACCTTTTTAAACTCCAAAATTTGATTCCTAGTTCATATTTTCCCCCCAAAAATGAAGTGAAACTCCACCAATTTCATTCCTATGGCATCCAATTCCCTTGATGATCCTAGAATGCGAGTTTTCAATTGGCGAAAGTTTATTAGTGCAGAAGCGCAGCGAATCTTCAACAAGTTACTGATGAAGAAAAGATTGATCAATGAACGAGGATTCATAAATTGCGGATTGAATAATCCCACGATGGCAATTGAAGAAACGATAGTGCGGCGAAGATGGGAAGTGCTGTGCTACACAACCGCCGCCGTGGTGGTTCCTGTGGTAAAAGAATTTTATGCAAATTTACATGGAATCAACCAGGGAATTGTTTATGTGCGAGGAAGATGGATCACTTTCACTCCTGCATGAATCAACAAATTATACATTATCGAGAACATTCCTGTCTGCCACTATTCTAATTTCGTCCTGACGGGAAACCAGATGAATGAAACTTACCAATATTTAACGGACGAAACTGACGACAGGGAAATAAGAGAAAATGGGTATGTTCGTTTTTCTACGACACTCCTAAATTCCATTTCAAAACATTGACATGTTTTTTATTTCTATGAAACTGTTACCGACAATGAAGATCAATAAAGTTTCTAAAGAAAGTGCTATTTTGATTTATTGAATCCAAAGGGGACTGCCGATCAACATTGGATCAATAATTGTGAAGTTGGTTTTGGGCCTGATCATTCATGGATCAACTTATAGCTCAGACACCCTTCCCACAATTTTCTCACTTTGCAGTCAGTTCCAAGTATCCTACAAAAATTGGGAAAAGGTACTTTTATCTTAGAAGCCTTTCGATCCAACTCAGAGATTCCCAGCATTTGAAGATGAAAATGACATGGCCATTATAGTAGATCAATCATCTCAGAATTCACTATCAGTTCAACCCTTAATTCTTGACAAGACTTTGGTGATCCTGCGCCGAATCAAGAAATTGGAAAAGGAGGTACAAAATATCATGAATGCGATTAATAATATCTTCAATTTCTTTGATCATTTGGACTGGAGGATGAAAGAACATTTTGATCATTCTAGACATTTAGAAGATAGTTTGATACGATTGATGAGGAGGATGAAATTGATAGAGGAGGATTCTACTGAAGAATTTCCATTCCGACCCTTCTATAACCTCTTCGTTCATGTGCAATCAATTGGTGATCTCAGAGGAGAATCTAGTACTGAATTCGAAGAATAGTAGATTTATATTACTACTTGTCTGTCTGTCTATGTATTTTAATTTGAACTTTGTATTAGATTTACTTTAGAATTGTGCTTTTAGATCTCTGTATAGTTGAGACTAAGCATAAGATGTTTTATTTTTAGCATTTTGTGTATTGTGGCTTGGATTGCGACGCTAAATTAATGTATTGAGGTTGAGAAAATACCAAACTTAGGTGTGTTATGTAACATATATTGTACCCCTTAAAATTTATATATAAATGTGATTTTTTGTGTTGTGAAAGTTTATATGTGCTAAGTACATCATTTAGTCACTTAAAATTTTGTCTTTGATTGAAAAGTTATCATTAAGGCTTGAAATTGATCGAAATCATGAAAATCTGGGGTTTGAACCAAAATCAATAGAGCCTGCCTGACGGCGCCCTCGACGCCCTGACGGCGGATTTTTCCCGAGACTTAGGATTTATTTCCAATATAGAGCGCCGATGGCGCCATCGACCCCGCAGACGGCGAGCTCGGGAAAAAACATCTTTAATCGCAATTTTGATCAGTTAACTGCAACTATTCATCATCCCCTTCCTCTTAAAAATGTCATTTTCGACCTAGGGCTTGAAAGATCTTGGATTGAGAGGTGATTTCGAGGCTCTTTGACACTGGATTTGATCATCTATAGGTAAAAGCCTCACTTCAAATGAAAAATATTTGATTTTTACAATGGATTTCTTCCACATTAAGGAGATCCAAAAATTTTGAGAATGTGAAGAAAATTTTGGAAGAAAATAATGGATCTTAGTGTTGAACTCTTAGTTGAGAATGTGAATAAAAATTGGGAATAAATTCATGGATCTTAAAGTTGAACTCTTTAAATTACCATTGGAAGGCATGATTTGCATATTTAAAGTAATTTTTGGAATTTTTCTATAATTTGATTAGATTGAAATGGCTCTATGACAAAAGAGATGAGTTGAGTTCGACTAGTCTTGCTTTGTCAATGCGATGGCTCAAATATGATTTCCTTCAATATTTAAAGGAAAAAAGTGTATACAAGATCGAGTTTTTGAAAGTCCAGGAGGAGAAATTGAAAGAGTTATTACCGAGCGAAGGTGGGAAAACTTTTGTTACATCACCAATAAAGCTGATGTAAATGTTGTGAAGAGTTCTACGCCAATGTAATCTATTCTAAAGATGGAATCGTTCAAGTGCACAGATTTCTTGTTGAATTTACTGTCGCTCGCATCAACACCTTTTACGAAGTCCCAAACTCTTATAGCTACCAATATGACTCCTTTAATATGATGGAAGGCCCCCTGAATGATGTGATCAACTTTCTCACTGATGGGAAAGGAACATGGAAGATAAAGCAATGAGAACGGGTAAATTTTTCTGCTTCCATGTTGAATGCCACCTCTAAGGCGTGGCACTATTTCATTTCCTCTACTCTGTTACCGACTTATCACCATAGTGAGGTAACTAGAGATAGAGCTATTTTGAATTTTTGTATTCAGAATAATAAAATTATAAATGTGGGGAGAATTATTCTTAAGAATATATTGACTATGACAAGGAGTGAGACCAGTGGAGGTCTAGGACATCTTGACCTTATTTATGCAATTTGCAAACTTTATGGAGTGGAAATTGGAGATGATGAATGAGTTTACCCTATGAAACCCATTAGGAAGGCCAATTTAAAAACTTATGAATCCCATGAGAAATGGATAACTGGGAGTAGAAGTCAAGAACCTTTACTAGTAGAGATGTTCCCTCTACAAGTTATGACCTTCCACCTTCTAGTTCCCCTACTCTCACTGATTTGATGAATGAGTTGACCTTGCAGTGGAAGAGCATAGAGTTAATAAAGGAAAGGATTGGAGGTTTAGAACGTCACACGATTATGATAGTGAGTACCTTAAGAGGCATTCAAATTTTGAGGTAGCCTATTATGAAGCTCAGGCCCGACACTACAGAGGTGAGCCTAATGTTACTTTTCCTGAGTGCCCCTGATATACTCAATATCAACCCAATCCACCTACTCATCAAGGCAATGAAGACATAGTTTGGGATTTTGATATTTGAATGTAATTAATGTACTTATATTTTTACTTTTATTTCTGTAATCTTTTTATAATAGAAATGGATGTTTGTGTATTTGAACTTTCATTTTGATTATTATGTTGTACTTGGATAATTTTAATTTTTGTTATAAAGTTAGTGTTACAGTTAAATTTGCATTTGTAGTTTAATAGATGTTGAATAGTATTGTGAATTATAATGTTATGTGATTTTTATTTCACATTTTATGTTGAGTAGTATTTTGTAATGTAATGTGATTTTTATTTCGCATTTTAATTGTAATTGTTTTGTGGGTTGTGTTAGGAAATGTTGTGCTTGTTTAATGTTTTAGTTTTATACTTATTTCAAAATTTCCTTACCCAGAAATTTCTCTAATAATTTATGTGTAGAAAGCTCCTAATATTATAGACTAGGTGAAGTAGAAATTTTGAGAATGCCTGCAAAAATTTCAGAATGATGAAAATGCCTAAAATACTGAGTATGATTTATATTTAGAGTTTTTCTTTCCACCTGTATTATTTCATATTTAAAAATTTAAGTTTAGGTATATTTAAAGTTTTTCTTTCCACCTGTATTATTTTATATTGAAAAATTTAAGTTTGGGGGATGAAAGAAAAAAGATTAACTATTAGATGTCCTCTATTTAATTATTTTCAAAAATTATTTATAT
>JXCR01136002.1:72127-108667 GCA_002079205.1 Phalaenopsis hybrid cultivar | reverse complement strand
ATTAATGTATTGTGAAGATATGGTGTACCTTAGTTCCAAGTCAACACCCAGGGCACCCTAGAGCCAGTAATCTTATAGGGATTCTTCTTGAATTCTCTTATAATGATCTTACCTATTAAATGTTGGAGGCTAAGATCAATATGTGGAATTTCGNGAAAGTCCTATAGCTAGACCTAGGCTACTAAAGAAATTTCTAGACCTCAACCAAAAGTGAGGTCAACACCCTCACAACTCCCCCTTAAAGTAGGGGCATAAATGTAATATTCCTTTCGCCTCTTTCTCTCTCTATAAATAGAGGACTCCTAGATGTAAAAAGGGGTCCTTATATGTTATGAAAAACAATGGAAATAAAATGAAAAAACCATATCGAAAAATTGCAAACCATAAATAAACACACAGATTTACGTGGTTCGGCTAATTTGCCTACGTCCATGGAGTTGTAGAGGATTTTATTACTTCGAGAAATTACATTGTTGATCGTCATGACGTTTATAAGAAAACTTTCATTGTCTTTCTCTCTTCTTTTCTCTCTCTTAGCTTTCAAGAGAACTTGACTTAGCTCTTATGACAGACCAAAAGAGACTATTTAAAGAAAATGTGAGAGGTAGATGAGGTAGGTAAATCACAGGCTCCACCTAACAATTCTCTCACTTAGAAACTAGGACACTGACTAGACCACCTACTAGTTGTATCATCTATTGGCAGTACCAACCTTTTCCTCAATCATGATATCCTCCACTTTTCCTCTACCTCTTCAACTCATGGCTCCTGTCTTCACGCTGGAAGACCAACTGAAGTCGAGCACAACTTCAATTTTTCAAGAGTAGCACCTTTAGTCGACATATCGGCGTCAGCATAGCATTGTAAATTCAAGATCTTTTTGGAGTTACTCATGAATATACTTACATCTCCCACTACATGGGCAACCTCAGCTGAAATACTTTTTCAACAAGTCCAGACTTGTACCTCTCACTATCATCAAGCACAATCTTCACCCGATACACTCATTTGTTGTGCAATGTCTTCTTACCTGGGGGAAGTTATTTCAGCTCCTAGGTCTGATTCCCTGACAGGGAATCCGTCTCATCCTTTTTGGCAAACTTTTACTTGCTTGAATTCTCATCTTGCAATATTTCTTTATAGCTCTTGCTCATGTGACCAAGTTTGCAATGTCGCAGATCTGTTGTGCTTTCTGCAACTGTAATAGCAATAGTGTTGAGTAAACCGTAGTCTTATATAGTGTGTCAACTTTCTTACCTCTAGCTGGTACTAATGCTCCTTTGGTAACCTTCCAGATGTTATTTGAGAACACTACTGAATGACCAAACTCATTAAGCTACCCAACAGAGATGAGGTTTTTCTTCAACTCCAGAACATGTCTGACATTTTGCAAAGTTCATTTGCTCTTGTTAGGGAGTGCAATATCAACGCCTCCCATCCCCACCGCGTCTAGAACTTTTTCATCAGCCAGATGTACCTTCCCAAAGTCACCTGCAACATAGTTTCGCATCAACTCTCGGTGAGAAGATGTATAGAAGGAAGCCCTTGAATTAAGTGTCCAGTCATCAACAGGACTGTGAGCTGCCAACAATAGTGCATCATGTATTTCTTTCGTTACCACATTTGCATTATCATTCTTCTTCTTCATAAGATTCTTGCAATTCATTTTTATGTAGTTAGCCTTACCACAATTTCAGCAAGTTGTCTGCTGACCATACTTTATTTGAGTTCATGTTATGTGATCTTCCACTGGAATCAACAATCAGTGTCAAACTCGAACCCGAGGTCTCACCAGAATCTTTCCTGCTCACTTCCCCAGCCAAGATCAAATCATGAATATCATCATATTTCAATTTAGATTTACCTGCAGAACTGCTAACTGTCATCCACATAGCTTCCCAACTGCTTGAAAATGAAGCCAACAATATCAGTACATTTATCTCATCATCAAAATCAATTTCAACAGACAACAATTGATTTGTGATTGTATTAAAATCATTCAAGTGCTGAACAAGAAACACACGTTCTATCAACTTAAAGTTGAATAATTGTTTCATCAAATACATCTTGTTATTGGCCGATGGATTTTCATACATACCTGATAAAGCCGTCATGAGATCTGCATTAGTCATTTACTTTATGACTTTGTGGGCAACGAACCTCGACAGGGTTAATCGAATAACCCCCAGACTCGTCGATCCAACATATTTCTTTCAGCATCGTCAATCTTTTCCGGTTTTTTTCCCAGTAGCAGAAGATAGACTTTCTTCTCATAGAGGTAGTCATTTATATACATCCGTCAGTAACCAAAATCTATCATTAAACTTCTCGATCCCCTATGTCATCACTTCGTCTCCGCTCATCGTTCTTCCTTAGATCTGAATTAAAGCTCTGATACCAGTTGTTATGAAAAACGACAGCAATAAAGTGAAAAAAAACTGATTGAAAAATTGCGAACCAAAAAATTACACACAGATTCACGTGATTTAGCTAATTTACCTACGTCTACAAAATTGCTGAGGATTTTATTACTTCGAGAAATTACATCGTCGAGCGTCTCAACATTTACAGGAAAACTTCATTTCTCTCTCTCTTCCTTCTCTCTCTTAGCTCTCAAAAGGAACTGTCTTAGCTCTTATGACATGCTAAAAAAGGCTATTTAAAGAAAATGAGAGAGAGGTAGGTAAGTCACAGGCTTCACCTAATACTTAGGTTCTCTCTCTCAACCCCAATGTAAAAAGAAACTCTTCCCTTCTTCCCACTTGTAACCGTCAAGTTGTGTGGAATAAACGGGACAACTCTTTCTCTCATTCTCTCTCTCCTTCCCTCGGATTCCACGCTCTACCCTTTGATCACGAGCCAAAGGACGAATTTAGGTTCAACACCGCAGTTGCTCCAGTAAGCTGTTGAAACATTTGAAATTCTTTGTAACCTCAAGTTCAATTTTTTTTTTTTTTATTTAGATTCATTTTACTTGAAAGCAAACTTATGAAATTAATCTCTTAAATATATTATTTTCATAATAATAATAAGAATAAAATGATCAAAATTTTACACTTAATCATACTTAAAAAAAAGTTTTATAAAAATTAAAAATTTTCTGTAGTGGTTGTATTTAACTAACATAAATGATTGCATCGTTAGAGCAACTGACAAATAAACTAATGACTAAGACCAAAAACGTCAAGAGGATGCTTCCCTTTCTACTTAATAAATATAATTTATAATGAGAGCTATAGAATTTATTTATTTTTAAATTAGTTTATTAGAAATATATAAAAATAATGCCAAAAAAATTAGAGGGAAATATTAGAAAATTAGAAACCTCTAACTTCGGGTGGATTTTTTAATCCAATTAACCATTAATTAATCTGTCCCTTTCAAGTGTTACATTACATTACAATATTTTAATGTTAATGTGGGATTATAATTATATGGTCATATGGGTCATTATCAATTTTCAATTATCAATTATTGCGGTCATATTCAACATCACATGGAAGTATGCATAAATGATTACAATAATTTCCTTAACAAAACCTAAGAACTCAACTCTTTCTTCTCCATTGATTTAACTTCCAACCTCCAAGTAGCACCGTTAAAGATTCGAGTTCGATCCGTGCAAGAGTCTGCTCAAAATCAGCTCGAATAGATTTAATGCGGCTCGAAAACAGCACGTTGATCATTATATTTGATTTTGAGTCGATTCGGCTCCAAATTGAATTAAGCTCGATCAACTCGAAACTGTCTGGTGACTCAATCATTTGTTGTACTGTTGAATAATAAATTATCCGGAAAATAATAAAATATTATAATATTTGAAATTTTAAAGGATCGAATATGCTGAAAGTTTAAATTTTCATTTTTCAATTACATCGTCCATCATTTTACAATATTATCATGCTGTTTTTAGTTTTATCTTTTCAATTACATCTTCCAATCATTTGACACTTAAAATGTATTAGCATAACATATTTTGTTAGGCAGACTACTAAAATGTCTCATTGAATATTTATAGATAGGCCACCATTTTTTACTTGGAGGGGAGGAAAAGATAATATAAGTTTACCGCTGTTAAATAACTCTTGGAAAGAAGTGTAGGTAAGCAACCATTAATTGTTGTCAATCACTACCAGTAATCGTTGCAGACAATTGAGACTATTATAACTACCAACTATAACTTGTGTATTGCTTATTGTTCTTGTAACCCAATTATGGAGCAACTATTGTTGTGGTATATTTAAATAGAAAAAGATTGACGACGAAGCGACAAATAGAATGAGAAAATTCACACCAAAAGAGCACACAGATTTATGTGGTTCGGCAAATTGTCTATATTCACGGAGTTGCAGAGGATTTTACTAATTGAAAATTTGCACTAGTAGATCTATTCGAAAATTACAGGAGAAAGTCTCTCACTTTCTCACTCTATCTTCTTCTCTCTCTACAACGAGATACACCAAAGAAGATGAAACAAGGAAAAAATATATGGGAGAATCAAACTTGTTAAATCTTTTTCCCCCAATCTAAGGCCTCACCGAATTTCTACCAACCAAAGGGAGAATTCTTGCCTTGCAAATTACTATCTCTTTTTCCCTAAACAAGAATGTCGAAGCCAAAGGGAGGAGCAACCGAAGCTTTTCGCTGCGTTCTTTTCTTCTTCTGCTTCACAAAGAAGAGGCAAGATTTTCCAGCGGAGACAGGTGTTGTATCACGAACGAAAAAATAAAAATGGTGTCAGGGGTTGCAACCCTTCGATTCGCAGCAGATAGAAGGCGGGAGTGGTTCGCAAATCGCAAGCGGAAGCTGGAGTCGGCAGACGGGAGCAGGAACAGGTGTCATCTCTCTTTTTTTTTATTTAAACAGGGCTCCACCTTTAACAAATCTCCCACTTCTATGCGTCCACGTGCACTGCAATGCAAAGGAGGTTCACAGTTGTATAAGAGGAAAATGCCACCTCACCGAGCCGAACAAAGTGTCATCGAAAAAGCACAGGAAGAACACCCTCTTGTCAGCTGGCGGCACATGGCCGACTACTTGGAAGTCAACCAGTCGACTGGAAGTTCCTGCCGACCCCGCCCCCCAGCAAGCAAACCCTCTTGGCCGACCCCCCTTCCAATTACCCGACCCTTCTTGGCCTACCACCACTAGTGGATCGGCCCACTCCAGCCAGCCGACCCTCTCAGTTGACTACCTCCAGCCATCCGACAACTCAACGTCTGTTGACATGTATTTTTTTTTATGCAACATACAAAGAACATTCTTGTTGAGTGACAAGATACTATAGTTGGGTTCTACACCATCATTTTTGTGCTTCGAATCGATTGTGGTCAAACTAGCATTGCCTCAGGTATCATTTGCGTTGATGTTTGTTCCTATTGCACGTGGCTATATCTAGCTGATACAGATATTCCTACGACATGAAGGTCACTCTATACGTGTATGTGTCTTAAGCTTGAGATCCAGACAGATGAATTTCACAAATAAAACCATAGTGCTCAGCAATGCGTGTACAGTTCACCTTCTTGAGCTCTTTTGAGACGCATTTATGCTCTTACGGAGGTCCCAAGATCATAACTGCTCATATTCGACTCTCCAGAGATCCCACGACGCCCAAAACCCTCTGGGCAAGTTTTTCTAGAAGCTCATGTTTTCTTGGGTTCGGCGTGACCACGCCTGATTCAGGGGTGGCCACACCCAATCCATGGCGTGACCACACCTAAACTGGGTGTGACCATGCCAAGCTCTCTAAATCTCTCTAAAAATAGCCAAAATTGCATGTTGCCGACGTGACTACGCCTAAATTTAACATAACCACGCCGGTCGAACATAGAGCCCCACGTAATTATGCAGGGTCTCGAGCGTCTCCATGCCAAAATCTAAAGAGGAGCCCAAGTCCCTCGAGCGGTGTGACCACGCCCGAAGGCGGCATCGCCGCGCCACCAGACAGAGCGCCTGACATAATTACGTCGGGCTTCGGGAGTGGTCACGTTGGCCCCAAATTCGCGACACCATGAATAGTGTCGTCACCACGCCCGAGCTCGGCGTGGCCACGTCGCTGGAACCTAATTCAAGATTTTGACCTCTGATCCCCAGATTCCCGTCGGCGAGGCGGCCATGACCGGTGATCCACCCTCCTCTTGCCTGGTTTTTCACCGAAAATGGCATGGGAGCCATTTTTAGTCCATGCCAAATGGGGAAAACGGCTTGTAACCATTGGGCTATTTGAAATATTCTATCTCGATGTTTAATTAACTATAAATATACGAGCTTGAGAGAAAACTTGATCAACCAATTAATATCTCTAAACTTACAATTATTCTTTATGTACTTGATTTGAGCTTTTTTTAAGGGGAATCAAATCACTTCTGCGTCTAATTAATCTTATCAAAATATTCAATTTGATTATAAACTCATTGAAATTGCACTATAAATAATCTTTAATTTAATTATTAAACTTTTTAACTCGATCATCTTCATAAGAAGAGTGATCCACCTATGAATTTTTTTAGTGACAAATGAATGCGATTTTACCATGCAATCATTTTCAAAGGTTTTAATTCTTAATTAGTGTTCAATTATCTAGCATATCCCTAAAATCCATTCTTTCAATGTGAGTGATGTATATTATTGAGGAAGGAAGTAGTGGCTCAGCATCTCAGAGTTGAAGAAAGTGTCGAATAGTGCTTCCTTTTCTAGAGACGACGCCAAACTGATGTGTGCTAGAAGAATCACGGTAGAGTAATGAATTGTTGTCTTAGCGTTGTACAAAGATTTAACATGCACTCAGATAAAAAAAAAACAACCAGTAGAGACACTAGAAGTTCTTACACGAAAAACCCGCAAAGGGAAAAAGTCACAGTGTTTGACCTAGTATTAGAATCTACTATAAGTTCATGATTATATAAATCTTTGTCCTACAATCGAGAAAGTGTTACAAAGTCTCCCAAATTTCGACGTTGACATGCAGATGAACTTGATACAAGGAACGTGTGACGATTAATAATAATCAACAACAGTTGCAGATGGTGGTTCATGGGGGTTAGCGGTGGTCGACGGAGGTCGGCAGTGATCAACGATGACAGAAATGATGTTAGACTTTAGCTCTTTCTCAAAGCTTCAAGCTCTTTCTCAATTCTCAAGCTCTTTCTCCCTCTCATGAGAGAGGTGTGACTTTATTTATATAATTTTTGTTGCAATTAATGCAAGAATATGAACCACTTTGATTGAAGGTTAGAATACCTTACTTTGATCATATGACGTTTATGAACATTTGAGTGTCTTAACAATGTCAAATTTGAGCGATCTTAGGCTCGTTGGATTCGCCTCACTGAGACGCTCAGTTCGACTATGAACTTGCAAGATTTAGGTTTGTTTAACCTTCCAAATATGTTGAGAAAGCTAGCAAGTGTGGTTTGATGATTTGATCTGAGCTTGATTTGACTCGGATTGAACCAAGTTTGATATCACTGGATCTGTCTCATTGAACCGATCAGTTTGATTGTAAGTCTGTTGCTGGATGACTTTTTATCAAAAACTTGAAAATTTCTTGATAAAAAAAGGAGCATCGATATTCATATCATGCATTTAGATTCATGCTGGATTTAAAAAACAGACAATCCAATGCGATTTAATAAGTTTTTTCTGATCTAACCAGTCTCTTTTTGTGAGATTTTTGCCGATTTGCTAGAAAGATTTTCAAATATAATTTTTAGATTTTTAGGTAATGATGATTATACAACTATTTAATACTTATTAAACTATATTTGAAGGTGCAATAAATTATTCATAATGTATTTTAATGGCGGGGTTCGTTGGACTGATTCAATTGATCAACCTTTTGATTTGACAACTAGATTAAGAAATCCCTAAATCCAGTCATTGGCTCATCAGCCGACCAATTTAAAGCATTTACATTGATTGGACTTTAAAATGTTTCATTAAGATATTATATTATTTATTTGCCATTTTTATCTTATATTTTAATTTTATTATTTAAGAAATTGATCTGATGACAAATTAGCCTGCAGTTGTTTACCTAAGATCATTTTAGTCTCATAGTTTATAAAAGTATCAAAATAGTCTCGAGACTATTTAAATTAGAGTTGTAATAGTCCTTGTTAGAGTTTAATTTTAAATGAATCGGGGATTATTTTGACATTTACTCTTATGAAATTAGTACAATGTTCTATTCGTGATATTGCCTAGGGGTGTAAACGTGTCGAGTCAAGCTCAAGCCACCCTCAGCTTGAACTTTAGCTTGATATATTTAATCGAGTTCGAGTTCGAGCCCAAGCTCGAGCACAAGCTTACGAGTTCGTGTCTACTTGTTTATCATAGAAGAGAAATATTAATTTAATATTGCATTATAACAAAGTGATAAATAGAACGTAAAATATTATTATGTTTAAATATTTTTAATACTTTAAACATAAAACTTTCAAATTTAATATATTTTAGGTATATTTTATGTGATTTTTTTTTTTTAAACTGGGCTGACTCACGAGCTAACGAGTCGAGTCAGGATTAACTTGAGCTTGGTTTGATTTGTTAGCTCATAGAGCTCAATTCACAAGCCACTTATCGGGCTAAGCTCGAGCCGGGTGATGACTCTGCTTCACTCACTTGCACCCCTAAAACTACCACACAAACATCAAAGAGCATAATAACTCCAAACTATATTTATTAAACTATGAACAAGTGTTAAATAAAAATATATAACTTTATTGTTTTTATGTGTTGGTAGGCAATAATTTTTTTAAAAAATATGATTTATACGATATATTTAGTTTGTTTAATTGATGGAATTTTACAAATGTAAATTAAGTTATTCATTAAAATATGTAAAATTATCTTTACATTTTCTAATATTTATAAAAACAATTATAACTCATACATTACATCATTGTAATCATCAACCATTCTTTGGTCGACATTGTCTCACTCAGCTGAAGACTTTCATCATAACAAATATAAAAAAGAAACTAACACATTTTTAAAAATATATATATTTCTTTATTTTTTTATACAATTAAAAAAATAAAAAATTAAAGAAAATTCCCCCCAGAGAGACAAAGAGAGAGAGGGTAGCGCGGGAGTTGGAGAAGATGAAGTGCGGTGATGCGAGCAAAAGAGGGGACGACGAGAACGCCACAATGAGAAATGCGTCTTCTTGTTCTTCTATTCCAAGCAAAGGTTATTGAAGAAGTTCGCTGGCGATGCAATCTCTCCGATTATCTGTCCCCGCTGGTTGTAAGACTAAGAAAGGTGGATTCTTGGAGCCCTGGTCCGCTCTGAATCAGACAAGGAGCCCAAGCCCTCATTCCTCCTCGTCTACGCTTTCTTCCCTAGGCGGCGGAGGTGCGGGCTCAACTGACAGCGCAGGTGCGGCTGTCGTTTCCGATAACGCCGCCCTCAAATGTCCCTACTGGAGCTCTACCACCGCCGCCGCCGCCGCTACCGATTCCAGGGACGATTGGAAAACGATGCTTTCAGAGTCCTCTGCTTCTTCGGTCCAAGAACAGACCTTTCTCCGCTTGATCACGGGCCAACTTGATGACCAGAGCTTTGGGCTTGTCGATCCTGTCTTCGGGTTTGCACCCATCAACTTCGCTTCTCTTTCTTCCTCAGCCGAGCTCTCCCAAGCCAGCGGTGATGGAAACAAGAACCGCTCTTCCTTCCAGCCAGTACAGCCTCCCTGCGTTAAAAACCCCAGCTTTTCGCCGGTTGAGACCGGTGTTACCTCACTGCCACCACTCTCCTTGCCTCCGTCGATGTTCTTCGATGAATCCGTCGTTGTNTTCCTTCCAGCCAGTACAGCCTCCCTGCGTTAAAAACCCCAGCTTTTCGCCGGTTGAGACCGGTGTTACCTCGCTGCCACCACTCTCCTTGCCTCCGTCGATGTTCTTCGATGAATCCGTCGTTGAAAAATCACAGTTTTTTTGCCCAGATATCCCATTCAACCAACATCTGCTAACCGAAGATTCTACTAATCCAGCCATTTTTGCTCCCTGTCCATCTTTTACTCCCTCTCAGCTTCTTGAACAAAGCTTAAACTTTCCCCAGCTCCACGCCTTTCCTTACCCCCAGCAGCAGCAGCAACAAGTCGTTGTCGACGTGCTTTACAAGGCGGCCGAGCTCGTCGAGGCAGGAAACTTCGTTGGTGCTCATGTGATATTGGCACGGCTCAATCACCATCTCCCCTCCCCAATTGGTAAACCCCTCTTTCGCTCTGCTTTCTACTTCAAGGAGGCTCTACAATTGCTTGTCAACTCTGTGAATCCACAGGCAGCAACCTTTTCTCCATTAGATGCAGTTATTAAGCTCAGTGCCTACAAGGCCTTCTCCGAGGTTTCGCCAATCCCCCAATTCACCTGCTTCACTGCCACTCAAGCTCTTCTTGAGGAACTCGGCACCGCCAACTGCATCCACATAATTGACTTTAACATTAGCTTCGGCGGACAATGGTCCTCTTTCTTGCAGGAGCTAGCTCAGCGGCGATCTCCAAGGATCCTGCTGCTCAAAATTACCGCCTTTGTGTCCCCCTCTGCCTTCCACCCTCTCGAACTTCATCTCACCAGAGAAAATCTCTGTCGTTTTGCGGCAGACCTCAACATTCCATTCGAAATCAGGTTCACAAACATTGAAGCCTTTGATCCAGCTGAGATCCTCGCCCTCTCTGCTGGCACCAATGAGTCCATTGCTGTAAACCTCCCGGTAGATGCTTGGCAAGGTCCTTCCTTTCCAACTCTTCTTCGTGTTGTGAAGCAGTTGCTGCCCAAAATTGTCATTTCTGTCGATCATGGATTTGGTCGGAATGACTTGCCCTTCTCCCATCACTTCCTCCATGCATTGCAGTCCTGTGCGGTTCTCCTTGATTCCATTGATGCAGCTGGTATCGATCTTGATGTGGTCAACAAGATAGAGAAGTTTGTTCTGCAACCTAAGATTGAGAATTGCATAAATCGACATCATTGTGCCGCTGAAAAGATCCTTCCTTGGCCAACACAGTTTGAATCAGCTGGCTTCAAGCCAGTGCAGTTCAGCAGCTTCACGGAGATGCAGGCAGAATGCCTCTTAAAGAGATTACAAGTCAAGGGATTCTATGTGGAGAAGCGCCAGGCTTCGCTTTACTTGCATTGGCAAAGAGGGGAATTAGCTTCAGTTTCGGTTTGGAAGTCCTGAAGAGCTTAAGCATCTATTGCAGGCATGTAATTTGGTTATGTTTCCATGTTGAATTTTCTGTAAAATATTGTGGAGTAGGATAATCTACTCATTTAAGCCGTATTAAAATTTCATGATGATAAACCTTTTGTGGGACTCTTATTGGGTCAGTCTATCAACGTGTCATGTAATTCGCTCATTGATCATCTGTTAAAAATGTGAAACTTTTTTTAGGAATGGAAGAACCAACTGTGGAATTGTTTTGGAAATTTTCCATGGTTTGCTTGCAGCAGTTAAACTTACTGTAGACACTGTAGCTGCTACAGGGAAGAAAAATGTTGCATTTTTAGAATAAGCTATACTAAAAGGCTTTAAATTCATGTTCATGCAGAAATTTTGATTTCTTAAGATGGTTCCACATGTTTTTTAGTCACTGTTATCTACCTCCTTCACTGGTTCTTTATTGTAATGTTTCTGTAGTATAGGCTAACTCTCTAAACTGTTTATTTTGTCGAATTATGTACTCAATTGAAGGCTTAATTTATGCTTTTATTTTAGCTTATGTCATTTGACTTCCTGGTTTTTAATCTTCTTTCTTTCCTGTATTATTTGCAGCATTGTTTTCAACAGTGCTGACGTTAGCTGTTCTTATATATAATCCAATTTTTTTGTAGGTTTAACCAAATCGTCAGAAAGATCACACTTGAATAAGATTTATCAGTTAACTGTTTAGAAGTCATGAAAGGCGTATGCTCTTAACAGTGTGCTAGTGAAAATAAACTATTTCCTCAAGTGATAAAGTTAATCTCACAGCTTAATATGTCTAATATCTTAAAATAAAAACTAGCGGCATTTACATAAATGGCACAGAATTTTTACGTATTTACATATCTCACACCTAAACTTTTATATCACTTCTTAAAATGAAATAATCATTTTCATGCATATGTTTAAAATATCAAAGTGCCATGTATGTATAAACATCTTTTTGTAACATGAAGTATGTCTTGTATGCAATGCAGTTTCTTCTTCTGACAACAATATGTTGTCCTTTGCTGCTATTATTTTTGGATTGAATCTTTCAGCCAGTGTACAAAAATTATAGTGACTCTTAACATTTCTAGTTTTACTGCTAAGATGATATTTTTAAAAAGGATCTTTTTAGAATATTATAATATGTTAAGCTATACTAAATAGGAATGAATAGAAACTGAGACTTCATGTAACTAACACCAAATAGTGGGCAAAAAGTTTTTAGTTTTTTAGAATATTCATGATAGAAGAGAGAAAAAATTTAGCATTTTAGCTTTGCATGAAGATGTAAGTCACACACATAAAAGAAAAGCCGTAAGTGACCCAATTATTTTTATGTGAAACTTTCAAGAAGGAAGCAATCACTAGGCCTTGCCCAACTGAATTGATTCCACTAGTGTCTGTCTTCACTTACAAATCCCCCATAATATGGGGAAGTGTTGATATTATACAGTAGATATAAGTTGTAAATAATAGATTTCATGATGAAATTTGGTAGAAGCATGAGGCATTGAATTCGTCTTCAAAAGGCCTTTTGTGGTCTGCTCTGACTTTCTCCTTTGAGTAGAGATGATTAGAGGCCTAGAAGTTTAGTATAATTATTGGTTTTGACATTAGTGGTCGTAGATAGTGTAAATGACACATGTTAGTTTTATTTGTGACAGGGTGCCATTAAGTCAGCTACTGTTGATTTTGGTATGAACGACAAGTATAAGTCTTATTAATCATGCATATGTTGACGATGTGCTATTCTTATAAACAATGTCCTGTCGATGGTGTGCATCGGTTTTATAGGAGACGATGGTCAGGAAACTGTATGTGATGGTTGTAGAGCAATAACTATTGCAGTCAGACAATTGTGGTCGGGTGATGATTTTCAAATGATTGTAGTTAAGCGATAATGTTTAGTGGATTGTAATTAGATGATGGTTAAGAGATCATAGTTGGGCAACGACAATCAAATTGTAGTTCGGTGATAGTGGTCAAATAATTTTAGTCGGGCGAATATTGTCATGTTATTGTAGCTGAGTGATGGTAGTTTGGTGGCTCGAAGGTCAAACGGTGGTGGTTCGATGGCAGAGGTTGCGTGTTGGTGGTTCGACAAGAGTTGCACTTGACAGTCCAACAACAATGTTTTTGTGGTGGCAGTTCAATGGCAAAGATTGTGTGTCGGTGGCTCCATGACAAAGGTTGGGTTGAGGCGATACATTGACAAATGTTGAGGCTACAATGATTCAAAGGCAAAGGTTGGTTACCAAGAGTCTAATTGTGGCTATCAGTAGGCTGCAATACGATGGTAATGGTCGGGTGACAGTGGTTTGATGGCAACAATGAACTATCAACGATTTGTAGTTGGTGTTTGGGTGATGGTGTGATTAGATGGCAAAGTTCAAGAGTTAGAGGTATGATGACAGTGGTTGGGTCGTGGCAGCCAACAACGACTATCATGTGATAGTTTGATGGTTTATCGGGTGGTGGTTCGAAGGTTAAGCGGCAACGATCCTATGACAACAATCAAGGGGCGGTGATATCTTTGACAATGGCAGTCAAGCAACAATAATCTAACGGTGGTGGTCGGGTGACAGTGGTTTGACTACAACAATTTGATGGCGAAGGTTGGGCCACTTTGGTCTGCCCGCTGAGGTCATGTGGTGATGGTTTGATGGCGGACATTGAAAGATGGTTATGTGGTTGTGGTCCATTTGTGGAATGTGTGAAGGTCGAGCTATGGTGGTTCGAAGGGATTAGTCTAACAGTAGAATTTGAGTGGAGATCTAGGATTCTTCGAACTCTCGAGCTCTCTCAAATTTTTAATTTAGCTCCCTTTTATATCGAAAATGATGGTCTATTTATAGAGTTTTAAAGCAACAATATTTTTGCCAAAATCGTAAAATACTTCATCATAGGACACGGGACGACTTATTTTTATGATATGACATCTTTTCAATTTTGGGTTGCTTAATAATGTCACAATTAAGTGAGTTTTGACTTTTTACATTTATCTCGTTGACACATTTGACTTAATTATAATCATACAATATTATATTGCTATGCAATTCGTGCCCGATCAAATAGATTTTTAGCTGACATATCGCAATGTGTATTAGTTCATCAGCATGATAACTCTTTTTAATCTCTTTTGGTTTAACAGCAGAGATCTTGCATTATGTTCTTTATTCCTTAGAACATTGCTTGTGTCAACCTGTATATTCATTCATGCTTATTATTTATCAATGACTCGTAGTACCTTTTTCAAATTTTAACTATCAGCTTGTTGATACTGATCCTGTAAAGAACACCAAGTTAACAATTACATGATGTTGTCATCAAATTACAATAATATTTTATATGTTATTTACCTACGCTCTTGTTCATTGAACCACCACCATCACTGAGTCAATACATCAGCACAGATGATCGGACGGCTGTGGGAGAACAGACCTCCTACCTACTGCTGTGGGTCCCGAGCTTCACGGACGGCTGTGATCTAATAATGATCATGGAAGATGAAATGTGCGAGAGAAGACAATATGAACAATGTTTGCGGTCTTTAATATAATCCTTTTATATTGTTCTATCACATGTTCTTCATCACTTGCACATGTCATCATTATTTTATTTTTCTTTTCTAATCATTTGCTATTTTCTGACTGGCCCTTCTTTTACATATGATTATGGGTCCCTTTTTTCCACTTTTTCTGAACTTAAGTTTAGTGAATGATTGGCATCAGGGAGTTTTTTTTTCAATTTTTTTTTGCATATTCTGCCTTTCTTACATGTATTTTTAGTTTGTGGGATTTGCATACAATAACATTCAAAGCATTGGGATTTACATGTTGTGTAATACCTAAACTTCATTATTTACATATATAATATTCAAAACTTCAAAAAAATAGCCAAACTATTCGTCATGGCGCTGCTTGATCCCATGATATGATATCAATAGTAAAAGTTTGAAGTTAAATATGCAAATTCTAATATTTTGAGTGTTTGGGGTATACACATCTCCCTTTTTGGTTTTTAATGCTACATTTCTCTATTGCATGTTCTCTTCATCTCTGTTGTTGGGGAGTTGTCCCAATAGTCATGGCTAAGCCTCAAGCAAAATGCAAATGGAGTTATTAAGGTATATGAGAATATTGCTTTGATGCTACATCTTGTAAGAGAGAAAAATTTATGATTTAGAAATACTAGGTGGGGTGGGGTTATTCAAACGTTCGATTCAGTTAGATTAGTTGAAAAGTTTATTAAACCAATCAAACCAAATCAAATAACAAATAAAAGTTAACCGATCAAATAAGATATAGAATTGAATCGAATCGAACTAAAATATAATTTGATTTACTACGTTTGATTTTATTAGGTTCGATTGAATTAATTGACTGATGGATTTGTAAAACCGATAGATTAATGAATTTAATTTAACCATAGTATAATTCATATTTTCATTTTAACCGAATTAGTTTTTCAAATCAAACCGCTGACCAATGCAACAACCCCTTAAATTGAAATAAAAAATTGAACCATGACTTTATCAACTGAACCGAATCAACCAAATATATTTTGCTCGGTTTATTGATTTAAACCAATTGTGCACACACGCAAGCTTAAGCTTTTGACTTTAAAATATGTTTGATTATTGGCGTATGAGACCTACTTGGATCCTGTTTAGTTCACGCTCTGTAATTGGTGATATTAAAACAAATGTTTAGTCAGGCTTAAATCATAGATGAATTAAAGAGTTGGATTAAATTTCTATTAAAGTATATTCTTGATATTTATATTAGGAATTTGTAGCTATTATTATTGCAGTTTCATTTGTTATACTTACTACTCATTTATTATTTAACTCCATTCAATCATGCTTTAAGTCGCCCATAGATAAAACAACCCGATCTATTTCATGATCTTTGGATCAACATAACTAAGAAAGACCCAATTTGCTTTGAAGCCGAATTAGCCTAGAGAAAAATTATCTCAAGAGCCAAACATGCTGACAAGGATAGGACTCGAAGAACTCACGAAAAACAGAGGATGAAATACAGTGTTCTCAGACGATAACACGCTATAAATTATATTAATTGTATATCAGCTTCATAAGAAAACAAAAGATGACAAGCCGTCGATTCCTAAAGACATGTGTAATGATCACTTAGTTATATTATATTATAAAACCCCTCTATAAATAAGGGGAGGTCTATGTAACAAGGGATAGTCAATTCATCTACAGACATTGTTTTTTCATTATCTACTAGCAAACTCAACAATCTCTCTCACTCTCTTTCGTTTCTTTCTTCCCTCGTTCATAGCTCATTTCTTGAGGTGTGAATCCACAAACATATCGGGATCTATAAGTTTAAAGTTTTAATTCAGAAAATGCATGACGATTGACATATCATCCTCAATTTTGATCTCCTTGAAAGTTATTCTTGAACTAGCTTGAACTCCCCCTTCATGTCGAAAATTGCGGCAGCTATTGCGGTGCATCGGGATTGATAGGTTGCAATTGAAGGACACATAATAGAACATTGGAGAAGCATTGTGACCACATCTTCACGTGCATTGGTCCAAATTGAAGTTTTGGATCGAAAATTTGAAACCAAACTGTGTTTTTCAGATAATACAATTTCTTGCAATTTCAGTAGTTGGTTAAAGAGCCAGTGATGGCTGAAATGGTGGAAAATACATACCATAAACTTCCCCGGGAGGGGGAGACTTCTGCCTTCAGAATAAATATGATTTTTTTTTATATATTTTTTACATTTATTCATGAATATCAAAATATTTAAAATTTTATTTATTTATTTATTTGAGGGGAACGTTGGTCATGGAGTGTTGGGCTCTCTCCTAAGTTGCTTATGAGAAAGCAAGTTCCACTTGAGTGGGTTTACCAAATTCTCAGTAATGCTAGAATGTGATAATTTGCTGTTTAATAAATCTAGCTTTTTTATCAAATGAGCTTTAGTTCTTGCTTAAAGGCGATTTTAGCCTATCGTGCTACTTGAAAAGATCTAAATGGTAAAGATAATATGGTTTTATTTAAAACTAAGACGGTGTTTGGTTGCAACTTGTTAAATGGGATTTATCAAATCCACTCAATCCAAATTTATCAAATCCGGTGCAATGGAGATGGAACTCTACGAACGAAGACAAAGTAAATCCCTTAAATCCGTCACGCAAGCGGATTTAAGAAAATTGGATTTACGTCATAAAAAAGTTGGAGCACAAGAAACAGAGACACAACATGATAAATTTTTATTTAATGGAGTGCTGGATTTAATTTTTATTTTTTTTTGGGGTATTTTGCTGGATTTATCTTAAGCTCATGGCTAAACTCTATTAAAATTATGCTATCAAACTCTGCCTAAGTCAATAATTATCACAAAGTACTCTCCATTGTCACATCCAAGTTCATAAATGGGATAAAAGGGCAGTACATGATGCCATATAATGATGATTCTTAACTCTTGAAACAAGTTTCTGAATTCAAGTTGGAGTTAAACTTATTTTATACTCGCAAGGAAAATTTCATATATAAATAATTATAGATAGTAAAAAAAAAAATAACATAATACCAGTACAATAGAGAACCAATAATAATAACTAAAGCCATCATAATTTACTCAAAATAGTAAAAGAAAACGAACATGGTGGAAAGTGTAATGTGAAAAAAATTATAGAAGTTTGATAATTCAAACTCATTAAATAATTTCTATTTATTAAAATATAAATGACAAAATAATGACATGTAACAATAGGGGCGGAACCGGTCTCTTTTTTGAAGATGTGGGAAGGACTAAGGTAACGAAGGACAAAGTGATATTTCAAGAGGGGAAGAAGTCTAAATTTTCTTCTCCTATAAGTAAAAAAATTGAGTTTTAGTGGTATTGGGCAATTGCCCCCCTGAACCCTATCTGCGTACGCGGTACACCCCTGCATAACAAGAATAATACAATTTATTGTATAACCCAATCTTCTTCACTTAGAAAAGATAGTGATATTTGTAAGTTTAAATATATGGTGTAAAAATCTGATTAGGCTAAGCTATATGATATTTTCTCTTTTCAGATTTTTTGCATAAAAATATTATCATCTATTTAGTTATATCTGTATGTGTTAGATCTTTCTGCAATGTTAAAGGCATTAACTTAGTACTTTATCACCATGATTTTGACAAACAACAAGAAAAATATATTAGAATTAAGTATTAAGATTATATTATTTTGGCTATTAATATTCAATTTTATATGATTCTTATATCTTATTGAATTGAAGCCAAAATTTTATAAAGGAAATATCACATTTTAACATGAGTAATTGCACCCCAAGGACCGTGCATTGATTTGCCTCTATCGTTGAGGAAGCAACTCTAACTTTGTCTTAAGAAACCAAGCTACTTAACTCATAGAATTCACAAACTGTTCTATTTGACAAACATATTTCTTCAAAGAAAAAGATTGCTCTTTTTGAGTACTCATCTGCTAACATGTTATTACTAGGATTACTCACTCTTTTAGAGTACTCATCTACTAACATGTTATTACTATGATTACTCATCAAATATATTCACCCTCTTCTTATATAACGGGTCCATTGATTCTGAGGGGATCTAATGACCCAAAATAAGAGCATGTCAAAGGACAACCCACCACCAGAAGATCACAAGGCTTACCTGTCCAACCGAGTGAAGCTGTCCGAGCAAAGGCAACAAAGCCAAAATCAATTGAATCATGAGGTGGACAAAAATACGACCATACGACCCAACACCAAACCATTCGATTAGATGCAAGGCAAAATAACATCCAAGTCGACCATTACATGAAAGACGATCAGATATTGCATGGAGCATTGCATAGAGCCGATCCAAGGGAAGATCCGATTCCACCATATCTCCAAACACCAGAGAGACAACCCATAAGTTCTTCACCGGGGACTAAGGATTGTCAGCCAGGCCAAATCAACCGACCGACTCATACCGAGCAAACTCGGCTGATGGAGCTAACCCTGCCGACTCAAAGCCAAGTAAACTCAACCACCCGAGCTAGAAAGCAGCCAAACGATACCATTGAAATACTAAGGCTTCATCTGAAGTCACTCATCGCCTTTAAAGGAATGACATAATGTAACATCTTCTAGTTGTACTATTTCTTTTATAAATAGGGGAATCATTTTATAAATAAGACAATCAATTAGTATTTATTATTATTCACACACTCTCTCTCTTTACCTACACTCTATTCATTGGGTGTGATTCAACAAGACAAATCAAGATTCAATATTGTCCCAAAGCTCTTACCTAAGTAAATTAGAACACAACTTATCAACTAATTTATAAAATTTACTAATGACCTATTTTATCATGATAAGTATGAGATTAATATTATTTCTAAACATTAAAAACACTTTAGTTTTATTTTTATAGATATGGTTAGGTTCATTTTTTAGATTTATTTTATTTAAATTTTATTTAAATTTGCCTAAATTTTTACTTAAAATCAAACATATTTGATATATTATAAAATTTTTAATAATAACAAATCATAAAAAAATGCTCCAAACAATGTTTTTAAAAATAAAAGTGAAAAAATAATAATAAAAAAAAAACTTAAACTAAAAGTGATCCAACATAAGTGCTAGAAAATAGTCTATTCAAATTAACACTACAAATGTGTAATAAATAAAATCGCAACTAAATAATAATAATTTTTAGGAGAAAATTTTAATAAAAATAAATATTATAATTATTAGATATCATTTAATCAAAATTTAATTATTATTTGATTTAAATTAGAAATATTTCATTTCAAATCAGTTTAAATCAGGATTTGATGGTTCTTTTTTATTTTCTTTTATCCAACAAATAATATCGTTTTTACATGAGCTGTTTTAAGAAAAAATAGATCAAATTGAAATTTTAATTAGCCAAACTCCATCAATTTTAACTATATATATATATATATATATATATATATATATATATCATAACTATTATGTGATATTATATATATATCATAACTATTATGTGATATTATAAAAAAATAAAATAAAATTCTTAAGGCTCGTCGTGACTTTTCTGCCAAAGTTCATCTTTTTCGTTTGCGTTTTCCTCCGCCTTCCTCTCTTCCCTAATTTGTCTGAAACACTAGATTCATTTTCCCACCGCATAAGAGGACGAGGGATGGGAGGGCACGGAGGTCTCAACATCCTCCCGCAGAAGAAGTGGAATNATATCATAACTATTATGTGATATTATAAAAAAATAAAATAAAATTCTTAAGGCTCGTCGTGACTTTTCTGCCGAAGTTCATCTTTTTCGTTTGCGTTTTCCTTCGCCTTCCTCTCTTCCCTAATTTGTCTGAAACTCTAGATTCATTTTCCCACCGCATAAGAGGGCGAGGGATGGGAGGCCACGGAGGTCTCAACATCCTCCCGCAGAAGAAGTGGAACGTCTACAACTATGAGAATCGCGAGAAGGTTCGGCAAGACGAAGCGGCTGCAGCTCGCGAAGAGCAGCTTAAACGCGAACAGTCTCGTCGCCGAGATTTGGAATTCCGCATCGAGAGACTCCGCGAAGCCCGCGGCTTACCTAATCCTACCTCCGTAANGAATCGCGAGAAGGTTCGGCAAGACGAAGCGGCTGCAGCTCGCGAAGAGCAGCTTAAACGCGAACAGTCTCGCCGCCGAGATTTGGAATTCCGCATCGAGAGACTCCGCGAAGCCCGCGGCTTACCTAATTCTACCTCCGTATCTTCTTCCTCGAAATCTTCCACTGCTGAAGCGGATTCCCGTCACATTAATCTCTTCGACGGCTTAACGGGCTTCTCCTCCCTCGCTGGCGTCGAAGAGGGTGGTCGCAGCGGGATGAAAAAGGCAAGGGAAGTGGCGGAGGATGCAGGTTCGAAGAGCAGCAAGAAGAGAAGAAGGGAGGATGCCCCGGTGAAGGTTCCGCCGGAGGATGAGAAGTATAAGCTGGGGTATGGTCTTGTTGGAAAGGGTGTGCAGGCTCCTTGGTACGCTTCCAAACCCTCGTTTTTATCATCTGATGATCTGGATGAGGGAGCTCATGCTAGGAGGTCTTTGGAGGCCGGCTTGAATGGAGCGGGGAAGAAGAGTGGAGGGAGAAAAACAATAGAAGAATTGAGGGAAGAGCGGTTGAAGAGAGAGAAGCAAGAAAAGGAAAGAGAGAAGTCGCTTCTGGCTTCTTCGGGGAGGAAACGAGAGGATCGAGCTATGTATGGATCTACTTTATTTTGCCTCTTGGTTTTGTCCCAATGGTGGTAATCTTATTTGTGGTTTCATTGCAGGAGAAGGATGTAAGGTAACAGCCAAGAAAAGAAGACTNGAGGCCGGCTTGAATGGAGCGGGGAAGAAGAGTGGAGGGAGAAAAACAATAGAAGAATTGAGGGAAGAGCGGATGAAGAGAGAGAAACAAGAAAAGGAAAGAGAGAAGTCGCTTCTGGCTTCTTCGGGGAGGAAACGAGAGGATCGAGGGTTTTCTATGTATGGATCTACTTTTTTTTGTCCCTTGGTTTTGTCCCAATGGTGGTGATCTTATTTGTGGTTTCATTGCAGGAGAAGGATGTAAGGTAACAGCCAAGAAAAGAAGACAGTCTTCTAAGTTGATGTGTTCTTTGCTTCTCTCTGGTAATGGGTTTATTTTATTACAGATGTTATTCTAGATCAGCTGTATGAAAAATTTCACCTTTTCAATTTTGTTATAATTTCTGAGACAGTTCAGAGCTTGCTTTAGCTCTCTATTATGCTTGTAAGTAAAACAAGAGGAATTTGCATTTAATTCTACAAAGGGTGCATTCTCCTTTCACATTTCTTAATTTTGACCTAGATGTATGTTTCTCATGTCCAATGCTGGGACCTAACTAACACTGAGTACTTGAAACTGCATTATTTTGGCTTTGCTTTTTCCTCATAGGATCAGAAGTGACTTGTGGATTTTTCCTACTATTTATTAATGTGTTATTATTTCTTGGCTTCTAAAAACTTATGATCTTCCCTGTAACCTTGCAAGATAGGATTCTCCGTAATTGAACTACTAGTTAATGTATCATTTTAGCTTGTAATTTTTAGTCTCATACTGAGTTGTAAATTTACTTGATTATCTCTTTTATGACTTGTTACTTGTGTTCGAACAAAAGGAGCATTGACCAAATATTTTCATGTTTCTGTTGGTTTTCATCAGGGATCGGCTTTAAACCAATATATTTTTTGCTTTAGTTATGGAACAGGAGGATGTTCCTTGTTGTATGTTTTTTGCTGATGATATCCTTCTTGTGGATAAGACAAGAGAAAAAGCTAAGGAAAACTTGAATTATGGAGGTCTATCTTGGAGTATAAAGGCCTTCGTTTGAGTAGAACTAAAACTGAATATATGGAATGTAATTTTTAAGAAGACTAGATGTCTTAGATTCGACTTATGTTAAGAAAGACAGAGGCAAACCTAGGATGATTTGGGCATATTATATAAAAGATGATCATAATTTACGAGAATTAAATGAAAATATGACACTAAGTATAACACAATCGAGAAAAAGGATTCTTGTAGCCAACCCCACTTAGTGGGATAAAGGTTTTGTTGTTGTTCTTGTATCTCTTTTATAAATTTGCCCATTTTTCCACCCTTTAAAATGTTTTCAAACCAGCTGGAAGTTTATGTTTTGTAGATACACTTCAAGTAGCTATGCTTGCCTTAGGGTTAATAAGTTTCCAACCTTTGGACACAATAAGTTATGTTTTTGACCTCTGTTTCACCCAAGTTGTATATTATGTGCACTTATTGCAGTGAATGCTTCAAGCTTGTGTCATACAAACCAATGTGGTTTCTAAAGGAGTCTTAATATGAATCATATCAATAATTTTGATTTTTTTCTGCTTAACTTTTGTCTTATTTTCGTTGCTATTGCTTGATCTATTCTTAATTTTTTGATCTAGATGTTGAAGTAAGAAATTTTTTTTTTCTTTCATGTCAATTAGGCCTTGTTTTGTAACACTTTCCTTGAACAAAATGACATTAATATATTGTTGGGGTGATTTTCTTGGATTTTATTTCAATTTATCTCGTACGGTAATGCTTTTTAGTTGTTTAGCCTTGTGGGAATTGAACATATCACTATTTTTTTTCTCCATAAAAGTATAATGTAAGCATTATATTGTACATGCAAAGCAACTTTATGCCTCTATGCTGAAATGAGAATCATTTGTTATTATGGCAAAACACAATTCTATCAAATCTTGTCATAGGTTTCATAGTCGTGTTATTATTTTTCATTATTTTGTAATTTGTTTGTTTTTCACAACTTTCTAGTGGTAATAACTCATGCCTATAATTTTGTCATACAGCTAAATATCTTAAGCTTGGATGATAAAGGGTTGAGTTACGCAAAGGTTAAGTCACCATAACTTGATCCAATTGTTTGAAAAGTGCATAAGGGTTGAGTATGATTAAATTTAATATTTGATTTGTTAAGTCGAGTTGAAGGATTTACAAGAGAAGAGTATAATCAGTGCAAACAATGATTTGAAGAAAAATATATATTACATATTTGCAAGAAATACAAATAAATGAGTAGAATTTAAAAGATTTAGATATTGAGTGTCGGTAGGCTATATTCTATTTTATGTGGGGAGAGTCAAAAGGAATGGGTTGGGGATGATAATTGATTTAGAGTTGAAAGATAAGTTATGAGAGGGCTGGGACACCTGATAGGGTAATTGCTATATAACTAATCTTCAATAAGGAATTTTTAAAAAAGGTCAATGTTTTTGCTTTAAAAGTTAGATGAAAGATACATGAACATTAATTTTGGAAGAAATTGATTAACTGTTATAATTAAATTTGAGGAAGAGCTGATTGCTTTTGATAGTAGCTTTAATGGATAGAATTGGTTTAATAATATGCTATGAAAGGATTCATTGCGGTATCAAATATGTATTTAATGGGAGAAAATTATAGATATTTTTGTATCAGCAAACACTTCACAGCAACAAAATTCCCATGAAGCTTTAGGTATAAATGGGATTGCCATAGACTGGAGAGTTATGAGAGATATTAGAGCAATGTTATTAGTGAATTATTTCATTAGAATATAATGAAATATTTTTAGGACAAGTATTCAAGAATCTTGTAGGTCTTGGGTTCACTTCACAAATGCAGGCTTTCATACTGTAGGGTAACATTGTGTGCATCATCTTTGTAGACTTTTCATTGATGCAAGTTTCATGCATTTTGTATAACTTTCGATTCAAGGATAAAAGAGATGGATCTATATTTTGGTAATGATGGGAGCATTAACTGTGTTATATAAAAAGTGATGGGAAGGATTAATGGAGCATGGTCATATCCATTTTAGATGACAATTTTGATTTTATATTAGAATAACTTATTATGAAAGTATTTTGTGTGCAAATGTGTTTGCTAAAAAGTATAAAGAGATAAGGCATTATTTTTTATTAAGTTGATGGAAGGAAGGNATATATATATATATAACTTCAGAAGATGTAATTGAGTATTGTGAGAATTTGTCAATTTTTTTTAAAGTTCTAAGCACTTTTATGATAATAGGTTGCTTAGCACTTGAGGCAATATACACGACTAGGCCCACAATCCACTGTAGGTATTCATTCGAGTGGAGAGGGCCCCTAGAAGAGAAATAATTATCATCTCTAATTTTTTTTTAAATTACTTCGAGTAATTTCAAGAGTATAAAATTACAATAATTTACTACCTTGAAAAAACTAATAATTTTATTAAGTCCTATTACATTTGAAATTTAGAAACTTAGTTATTTAGATTATTTTAGGCAAACACTACACTATGCTTTGTAGTGTGTGTGGTCTAGGGTTGATCTACTTTTCATTGCTATCTATTCAATACGTGTCATCATCAATAATTTTCATAATTAAATTTGTAACTTTTTATCTTATTTTTAGCTTTTTTGGACTCATCCTCCTCACCAAGATTGACTATAATAAAATTTGAGTTCTTGCACATGTATTTGATTAACTTATTCAAATGGTGCTTGTTTGTTTCTGCAACTTTTCCGTTTTTTTTTTTTCAAATCATTTCATTTCAAATGATCATAGTAAAAAACTAACTGATACTCAATAATAAAAACATATATCATATCTCTCAATTAGTGACATAAAGGAAATTGTTCGCCTAGACATGCGTTTGTAATGGTACCAACTTAAGAGGTATGCGAGGTGCTATGGCTTTGCCTAGTCAAATTGCTAGATGATTATGTGGCTTGCTTTAAACAACATTGGAATTTATTTTTTGTGCTTCAAGTTAAAAGTTGTTTGTGAAAATTATGATAAAATTATTAAATATTTGTACTATGAAATATTAATTTAAAATAATGTTTGTTTTAGAGCGACAATAGAATTTTAAATTATTTTATAATTAGCATAAAAGTGAGTGTCAAGTTTTTTTATTATGTTTATACATTAAAGGATATTCTATGTAAGGTCGAAAGTGTATGCTATTTGAAGGTTGTTTTAGATTGACCAAATAAATCTAAATTATAAGAACCAGAGTTGATAGAACTGATACTTTTTTAATTATTTAAGTTGCCTAATTTAATCAATTTGCAAATATATGCATTTCAATCAAATGTTTTATCTCTGGTGATAATCGTGTTGAAAATGATTCTCAACCAAAAAGATCTATTCATAAAAGTGCAACCTCTCAAATTGTAAATCTAAATCTAATAATTTAGTTTCCTAAATGATGGACGCGTTGATAAAGAACTTTCAAGTTGTATGATAAACATGCAATCACAGTGATCTACTTTAAAGAAATGAAACTATATGCTAAAAATGTAAACTCTAAATTTAAATACTACAAAGGGTAATCATATAACATTAGATTCAACCTTCTATTAAAGGGTAGAGGTGGCAGGTAGGGATTACAATATGATAAATGAATTTAGCATTTTGAGCTCAATCCTCTGTACGCAAGATAGAGTTGATAAAATTCAAAGCTATGAAAACCCTTGATAATGGTTGTCTTGAAATTAAATTTCAAATTGATGAGATATTTTTATAAATATATATTAAAATTAAAAAAAAATCGTAAAGTTAATAAATTATTAAAAAACATAGTTTTATCACTAAAAGCTAAAATAAAACACATCCACCTCCATACTAGTTTGTTGTAAGTGACAAACTTAAGATTAACTAAAATTCACGAAGAGTCGATGTCAAAATTTACTCTCAAATCAATTTATGCTAGTAAAGATGTGACCTGTGTTATCTATTCATGTGATTTTGCTAGTTGACTATACAAATATAACGTCATACCTTTCGATTGTTTGATTTGACTAGCTAAGCTTCATCATATTATGATCACAATTGTATCATATGGTCCCTAATGTTTTTTTTTTTGGCTTTTGAGTTGTGAACTTTATGGTGTATTTGATAGGGCACAAAAATCTCTGGTAGCTAATGTTATATTAAATTAATCCCCTTGGACAATCTTCATTCTAAGTCTACGAGGTCTCCTTAGACGAAACAACCTACGATTGTTGACAATAATCTTTCGGTAAGGTTGGACCGACTATATTTTCTTACAAAGTAGAGTAGAAATTACGATAATATGGAATGACATGACTATGAGTTATTGATTGATGTCATCATTCCTCTACCATCCGTTTTAAGTTCACAGTGATAAACCTTAACAATTTAAAAGCCTTAATTGTTGCTACTATACATTGAGCAATCAGTGTTCTAATGATTAGTCTTAATCGAAAGTGCTATTCTATTATCAATAGATATAATTAATCATAGGGATTTGTGGTTATATGAAGTCTCGAACCTCAAATCAAAAGTCATCACATAATGAGGATTAAATCCCCGGGTAATCTCTTATTTACAATTTAATCTACTTTTTGAAAATTTGACCTGAATTCATTAAAAAAAAAAAATCTCTTTCATATTTGAGGGAGGCATGCATGAATTTTTGGAGCCAACCCTCTCAAAAAGACTCGAGTTTGCCGCACAACAAAAAACGTTGCAATACTTAATTGTGCAATTTTAAACTTTAGTTTCAAATACTGTATGCTTGTTTTTGCAACTCTTTTATTCTTTCTCAAATCATCACATCAAATTATGATCCCCAAAAAGTAGCTCACACTTTATGTGAGGTACGATGTTGTATACTATTTGAAGGTGATAGTTCTATGTGAGGTCTTTTTTATATAGATGAAATATTAGATTAATTTTAGATTAATATATGTAATTCTTAGAAGGTAATGAGCTTTTATTTAGATGAATATGTGATATTCAATTAGTGGGCATAAATTAATAAATTTTGATTCAATATAACTGAATAATCAACTGATACATAATATTATCTGTATAAGTATTTTAAATCAACCAGAAAGTGGAATGAGCATGCTTATCATTAGTGATAAAAAACAAAGAAGGGCCACATGAGTACTGTGTAATGAGAGAATATTATTAAGCGCTTTTTTCTTGGCTCTGCAGTTGGATTTATTCTATTATATGGATTCGAGTGTTTGGGTGTAATGAATTTTGATTGTTAAGTTGAGTGGTAAAAAAGAAAATAATAAGATAGATCATTGATAAAACTAGAAAAGATAGATTGAGAAATAAATTTAAAGTAACTGGGATTTGTATATTATGATGATAAGATAAGGAAAAATTGATTTTGTTGGTTGACATTTACAATAAAGAAAGTACGATAAAATGGGTGGATAGGAGTAATATGAATGTATTTAGAAAAGCAAATTGGTGAGCCAAAACTAATCTATGATTAGATGTGCAAAACGATATATAAAATGATTTCAATACCTGATATAGCATTCACATTATGAATGGGGATTCAAGATTCTTAAAACTGAGCTTGAATAGTTTGGCTAAGGCTAAAGNTATGGTCGAAGACATTCACAATTAACAAGAATCCCTTTAATGATGAGAATGTCTTTGCTTTTCAACCTAGTAGAGGTATCAAAAATTGACTTGACATGCCAACTCGATCTGAACCAGAACCAAAAAATCCGGGATGAACCAAATAAATTTTTGGGTTGGATTGGGTTTGGGTTAGGAATCCTAACCCATTTAATTTTTTGGGTCAGGTTCGGGTTGGGAATCTTAACTCGTTTAAATTTTCGGGTCGAGTTTGGGTTGCTTTGCCAACCCAAAATTGACCTGAAATTGATACACAAACCCAAAATTGACTTAATCTACCCAATATTGACTTGAAATCAACCCAAATTTGACTTGAATAGATGCATGTCTTATGTTAAAGAGTTATGCGGGTCAGCGAGTTGAAGCAGGTTGGGTTCGGTTGGGCTTTTTGACCCATTTAATATTCAGGATGAGTTTGTGTCAAACAGTTTTGGGTCGGGTCAATTTCGAAGCGGACCCAAACCTAACCCATGAGCCCAATTCGACACCCTTCATCCTAGTGATGCAATTTTTCAAACTATTATAACAAATTTGATAGAATATCTCTTGAACCAAATATACTGGCTCCAATCCACCAAATGATAAGTATCATAAGCAAAATTATGAACTTGTTTATGGGCTTAGGAATTTAAACCCTTCCAAAGACAAAAATGATGATTATCCTCAATGGTGGTATCAAGAATAAGCCTTATGCAATGGTCTAACATTTGGTCTTAAGATTAATGGTGTCAAGATTAGGAAGGCCTAAACCATCATAATACTTGAGTTTAGTGCAAGCATTCCAAGCTATAGAGTGCATTTTCATATTAGTTCTATTGTGATGCAAAAAATTATTAAAAATAGAGGAAATTTTATTCATCAAGCCTTTAGAAACGGTTGAAGATCTAAACTCAGGCGTAAACTTCCAGCAAATGAGATGAATTTTTATTTCCAACCACACAACCAATAATGCAGTACATCAAGGAGCTTGTTGCAATTTACAACATAAAGCTTAGAAGATTTAATTGTAACTCCGAAGTAGGCCCAAGGAAGCGGCTTGGGTTGAAAGCCACTCACTTCATAGATTTGCTGTTGAATAAGAGGATCAACCGATTTAGTTAAACATATATCAAATTTGATATTATTAACACTCAAATTATAGGCATTATTAAAAGAGTAAAGTATCAAAGACATACAATTGATAGAGCTGTCTGTTTTCCCAAAGAGCACGAGTCATCAGCATAAATAAAGTTTGAGAGACCTTGTAATTACCCATAGAAGAGCCATTTTGAATGAAATTTTGATGTTGTGAGAGAAATTATATATCACAATAGCAAAGAGATATGGAAAGAGAGGGGCACATTTATGCAAACCAAAAGATGACTATTAATAATAATAGAGAAGTGGACTTGTTGGGTAGGCAATTTCTTATCCAGTGAATGAAAGTGGCAGGAAACCCCTGACTTTCCATTCGGCCATAAAGAGTTGATGATTAACTCCCATCAAATCTTTTTTTTTTTTTTCAGGTCAATATTAGCACAAAATTTCTTTATAAAGCAAGTTGAATTAAAGTTATATTAAGCAATATAACAACCAACAATGAATTCAGTTTGAGCAGGATAAATAATACTTGAAAGTAAGTGATTGTGCACTTTTGCAAGAAGTTTATAAATTATCTTGTAAATAGTATTATAAAGAGATATATGTTTACAATCATTAAGAGATTGAGTATGAGTGTTTTTGGGATGAGACTGATGGTAGAATGTTTGACCGTCGTCAAACAACTTAGATGTGCTAAAGAAATATATTTAACAACAATGCAAGAAAAATCAGTGAAGTCACATGAATTTTTTAAAAAAATTAAAAATAAAGCCATCAAGAATAGTTAGGAGCCGATAGAGATGAGAGTATGCTTAAAATCATCGTAAAATAATCCTCTGATTAAGGCCAGCATAATCAGAAAAGTTGGAGGCACGACTAATACGAAAGTCCTCTGCATTGTAAGTAAAGCCATAAATAAAACTATTAAGAAAAGCAGAAAAGAGAAAATGGCTTCGTTGGCAATATCATACCGAGTGCAGAGTTGTGAATTGTCAGCTAAAATCTCTCTGATATAACTTCCATTGTTTCTGATTTTAGTATTTTTATGAAGAAATTTGGTATCTTCCTTTTTTAACAATTACACTTAGCCCTTTGTTTGATCTATTTATTTACTCACAAGACATAGCATTCATCAACTGTATTTGAAGGCAGGAAGCTTTGCTAGAAGATCTGTACACAGAGGTTGGCTTTCTAATTGGATCATGATCTCCTTTTATTTGTTCTTATGATCAATGATGGAGCTAAAAATATTGTTTGAAAGAGCTCCATTTCCAACACATTACCATTAGTAACAATATGGAAATTGTGGTGCTCGTTTTATTGGGGAATATATTGGAGACAGTTTGGTTTCCATCAAGTAAATTAGATCAATACTATTGTGATGGAGTTATAATATATATAATTTTATGTATAAATATATGCCACTATTGCTATGCACGCAAATGTATTTCATTTTTTATTTACCTGAGAAAACTATGCTTTAAAAAACAAGTTTTAATAAACAGACTCAAGAAACGAACCATAGTCCATTGCCATGAATATTCTTCTAGAAATCACATTTCATATATGTTCTGCTTTTTAAAATTCTTACCTGCACAATTTTAATTGTACAAATTGAACATACATACATACATTAAAAAACAAAATTTTCATTTATATAAACATAATAATAACCATGGGTATTTACATACGTACAACACAATTCTTACTCATCTACATATCTAACACTTTAACATTCATGTTTATACATATATACCACTCAAATTTTTTACCATCATCATATATCTTTTTTAAAAGAAAAGTACACTTTTTCATGCATAAATTCAATATCAAACTTTGAGTATAAAATATGTAAATGCATGCGAATTATGTGGTATATATATATGTAAATTTCCCTAATAACTGTGCTTCATACTAGATATTAACAGTCATCTTCCCTGACAAAGAATCATCTGCTCAGCCAGTGGCCTCATCAGATCGGCGGCTTCCATAGTTCAAACCAGCAAACCAAGCAACTCTCATGAGCTGAATCCCCAGAATTAAAACCCACCATGATACCAGAAGCCTGATGCTAGCGATAGCCCATTCAGGAGCGCATACCTCACTTCCCAGTCTCAGACCCCTCATCAGCTGCAATATCCTGTAAGCCTCATAAACTATTGGCGTAACCAACCAAACTGGAGATTTCCAGTGCCAAGTTAGCATTTCTGTCAGCATCTGCACTGATAGAAGCAGAAGGTAGGGTACGAGCAGCACAGCAAAGGAGATGAATGAAAGCTCCGGCACGAGCGAACCTCTGTACGAGGCGAACATCAACAGTATGGGCGCGCAANAAATATATTACCATCACTATCTTTCTTAAAAGTAAAATATACTTTTTCATAATTAGGTTTATAAAGCCAACGTGTTATAAATTAGATATGTAAATACATAAGAATTGCGTTGTATGTATTTAAATTTCCCCGTTTTTTAGGGTGTTGATAGCAGATTGCTATGTTGTTGTGCTAAGTTTTGGGTTCAAGTCCTACTCCATAGTTCTCAAAATATTTGAAATGACTCAGACCTTGCATTGACACACACGGTTGTCCAATTCAATAAAATGAACTGGCTAACTCAGTTTATTTATTTTATTTTATTTTATTTATTGCAATTCACTTCAATTGTAGGCCATATGCCATATCAACTCTGTTCAGTCCACGCTGAGTTATTATATTGTTTTAGAAGAAAATTGAGAGGGCCATGTTTAAATGAAAATTCAGATCGCCATTATAGAATTATATGAACATAGATAAGAGTAGGATTTAGATGGATTGGCAGGAAGGGCTGGTAGAATGAGAACTTCATCTGATTTCTACTTTTACAAGTGTACACGAACTTCGATTTAGATTACATTTTAATTTTAATTTTAATGATTTGAAGGCTCCAGTAATTTCAATATTTTACAGCTGGTCAAATGTTAAATTGGAACATATTTGTCTCGAAAAATTGATGTATTGTGATATATTCATATCTAGAAGAAAAATTGATTGCTGGTAAAATAGCTCTGACTGATGGCAGCAGCTTAATGCCTGCAGTGTTTTTTTAAAAGTTTTGTTTAATTCGTTCCCACATCCGCATGTGCTGTACTTTGTAATTGAAGATTAAGTATCCAACCATTAGATCACATGGGGCTATAAGTACTAATAATTATTTTTTTTGTGCGGTTA
This sequence comes from Phalaenopsis hybrid cultivar, assembly GCA_002079205.1. NCBI lineage: Eukaryota > Viridiplantae > Streptophyta > Magnoliopsida > Asparagales > Orchidaceae > Phalaenopsis > Phalaenopsis hybrid cultivar. The sequence goes on along the minus strand of JXCR01136002.1, from coordinate 76,241 downwards.
TTATCGTCTTTAGCATCAGATTTGTCCTAATTTTTTGGGATTAGTTTTATTAATCCTCATTATTCATTCGCGCCTGCTAAAGTTAATTTTTTCCCCCTTTGGCACAGCGCCAATCATATTATAATATTCCTGTGCAGATTCCTATCATGTCTTCAGATTTTGTTAGGATATATAATGGCCATTTCAGAACCCTTTGGGACACATGAGGAGGGAACACGCCCACCCAAAATATAATCAAATTAAAGTCTAATGACAACTGTGTAATAAAAAAAAAAGAATTATATAATGTAAAAGAGAGAAAAACTAGTAAGTGAAAAATATCTTTAAATAAGAGCTAAGAATAACTCAAAAAGAACTCAACAGGCTCCCTCCAGGATTTATCCAGATGATTAGTAATTCACCACAAGCATGTATGGCCAATTGAAGGATAGCAGATTAGTATCTGAGGGCAACAAAAGATGATATATAGAACATAATAGCAGCTAAAGAAGTGAGTGTGAGTCTGTNATAATCAGAAAAGTTGAAGGCACGACTAATACGAAAGTCCTCTGCATTGTAAGTAAAGCCATAAATAGAACTATTAAGAAAAGCAGAAAAGAGAAAATGGCTTCGTTGGCAATATCATACAGAGTGCAGAGTTGTGAATTGTCAGCTAAAATCTCTCTGATATAACTTCCATTGTTTCTGATTTTAGTATTTTTATGAAGAAATTTGGTATCTTCCTTTTTTAACAATTACACTTAGTCCTTTGTTTGATCTATTTATATACTCACAAGACATAGCATTCATCAACTGTATTTGAAGGCAGGAAGCTTTGCAAGAAGATCTGTACACAGAGGTTGGCTTTCTAATAGGATCATAATCTCCTTTTATTTGTTCTTATGATTAATGATGGAGCTAAAAATATTGTTTGAAAGAGCTCCATTTCCAACACATTACCATTAGTAACAATATGGAAATTGTTGGTGCTCGTTTTATTGGGGAATATATTGGAGACAGTTTGGTTTCCATCAAGTAAATTAGATCAATCCTATTGTGATGGAGTTATAATATATATAATTTTATGTATAAATATATGCCACTATAGCTATGCACGCAAATGTATTTCATTTTTTATTTACCTGAGAAAACTATGCTTTAAAAAATAAGTTTTGATAAACAGACTCAAGAAACGAACCATAGTCCATTGCCATGAATATTCTTCTAGAAATCACATTTCATATATGTTCTGCTTTTTAAAATTCTTACCTGCACAATTTTAATTGTACAAATTGAACATACATACATATATTAGAAAACAAAATTTTCATTTATATAAACATAATAATAACCATGGGCATTTACATACGTACAACACAATTATTACTCATTTACAAATCTAACACTTTAACATTCATGTTTATACATATATACCACTCAAATTTTTTACCATCATCATATATCTTTTTTAAAAGAAAAGTACACTTTTTCATGCCTAAATTCAATATCAAACTTTGAGTATAAAATATGTAAATGCATGCAAATTATGTATGTAAATTTCCCTAATAACTGTGCTTCATACTAGATATTAACAGTCATCTTCCCTGACAAAGAATCGTCTGCTCAGCCAGTGGCCTCATCAGATCGGCGGCTTCCATAGTTCAAACCAGCAAACCAAGCAACTCTCATGAGCTGAATCCCCAGAATTAAAACCCACCATGATACCAGAAGCCTGATGCTAGCGATAGCCCATTCAGGAGCGCATACCTCACTTCCCAGTCTCAGACCCCTCATCAGCTGCAATATCCTGTAAGCCTCATACACTATTGGCGTCACCAACCAAACTGGAGATTTCCAGTGCCAAGTTAGCATTTCTGTCAGCATCTGCACGGATAGAAGCAGAAGGTAGGGTACGAGCAGCACAGCAAAGGAGATGAATGAAAGCTCCGGCACGAGCAAACCTCTGTGCGAGGCGAAAATCAACAGTATGGGTGCGCAGAAACCAAGCAGATTTGCCCCCATATTCCACAGTTTATAAGGAAGAGGAACTTGGATTTCGAGGGGTGTGGAACTTTGCCTGGGGCGAGCGCAAGCATCGGCCATGAGAAGGAACAAGGTTGCACCAATGTTGAAAATGCAGTCTAGGCCGAGTAAAGAGAGAAGTCCGGCTATGTTTGGACCGAGGAAGACGGATGATAGAGGCAGCCAAAGGGTTGGTAACATTCCTGTTGCTAAAAGAATGGAAGGACCCATAAGCCACATTGGCCATTTGGGTGGATTCGGCTGCTGTAAATACCATTGTTCGGTCATGTCTATGATGTCTTGTTTACTCTGGAGGAGTGGAAGTTCAGTTGATTGTTCAGCATCTATGGGTTCAACGATGTTACCGCCTTTGATAATGTTTCGCTCATCATCAGTGGAAGAATAGGGAGTTGAAGCTTCCCAAGGGAATAGTTTTGTACATAGCAATGGCCAGGTTTTGTGTTGAGAGCAAGGTGAGGTGGAAAGATATCTTTGTTTGGGGATTTTCAAAAAAGTAAGACTATTAAGTTGAGTTTTGATGAATGCATGCCTTGTAATCATTGGTGCTGAAAAAATTAGAGAGGCCATAGTACCACAAGCATATGAAGAGAGTGGAGCTCTGAAGTTGTTGTAATCTGCAAATAAAGAGAAGTGCAATTTAAACATTTTGTCATCAGCTGCAAGAAAGAATATTTTTTCATCAGTTTGTGCCTGATTTGAAGAAGGTAGAACTGCATCCACCACGACATATGGTGAATTTTAGTCTATTTCAGCTGATAGTCTAATAATAATATGACTAAACTCAAGAAGATCTATATAATATTCTCCAACTCAAAATAAAATGTCATGACTCGAGTGTATTAATAATCTCAAAGCTAGGATGTTCCATCAAGAACTTGCTCGCCATTAAGAGGGAGAAGGAAATAGCTAGCTCAGAAATCTTTGATTCGCTAAAAATGAGAGCTGGTGTACCATAGATTACTGCTCCATTGCAGTTTCTTAGGCCAACATTGGATTATAAACATTTCGTATTGGTTGGTAATTAGGATGAATTTCAAATGAGATTGGGTAAGAACCTTACCAATTAACAAACCTAACAAAAGAAATGATTGATCCAAATCTACAGAAACAAAGTCATGATCATGCAAGAGGGATAACAATGCAAAGTCAGGCTAATATCTCAAATTCAAATTTTCCAGAAGTTTGTAATGGAACTCTGGCTATTATGTCAATGCAAAATCATCAATAACGCGCCCACTGCTGAAGAAGTCTTATAAAACCAAACCACTCAGATGGAAATCTTGATACCAAATATGTAGTTCCTAATCATGTTGCAGGCCAAGAAAATGAATCCCAGTTATTTAAAATTGTCAAGTTTCTATTAGTTTCTAGGGAAATGGTCCGTCGCAGAGCCCAAACGATTATCTAACTAATTTATAAACAAAATATCAACACATTTAATCATCGAAGCGTCATAAAATAATAATATGCAATTCTTCCACCAAAGAAGCCCCTATAAGAAATTCATATGTTTTGCAAAAGAAAACTTTACTCTAATTTACAAGATCTAACTGCAATTTTTTTGTTAATTATGCAACAAATTTTTGTCCTTATGCTGGTGACGCATGTACTAATTCATCTGTCAAAGTAAGAAAATCCATGAGAAACAAAAAGAAATAGTTAAAGTAAATACCATTTGATTAAAAAAAAAATAACCCATAAGAATATTGTAATTCCAACTTAAATCTTCATAACGTTTTTTAGCCTTTGTATTGCCATTTTCATACCTCCAACTTGAGCATGCCAGCTACAAAAGGGCAAGGGTTCCAGAAAAAAATTATATGCATGATATTTTGGATCTAGATTGTAGTTGTTAAATAATTGGACACATATAGGAATTATCTAGACAACGACATTTTAGATGGTTGAACTCCTCCATATAAGTAAAGAGAGAGTGCGCTTAAATGCTAAGTGTTGGATATATTCTGTGAGTAATTCTCAAATGGCAAAGTAAAATTAACTAAAATCTATGCGCACAAGAAACTTGGTGATAATTTTAAATCACTTAGATGCGCATATAATCATTGAAGCCTCCTTTTTTTTTTTTTTTTTT
>JXCR01135998.1:59411-75759 GCA_002079205.1 Phalaenopsis hybrid cultivar | reverse complement strand
TAAATCTTTTAGCAGCAATATTAAATACTTATATTTTTAAGCATATATAAAGTCGCGGTCAATAGGTGCCTCAAATGTCTCTTCAAAATTCAGCCAAATGAAGAAAACCACCAAATAACTGCCTCTGGCGTTTAGGCGCGGTTTTCCCTGTTTCACCAGCGCTTAAGCGCCAAAACTCATTTGCACAAATTTCACATTTTTGCTCCAAATTTGATTCTTTTCACTCATTTTAACATTTTCACCTTTTAGTTGTACCTGAAAGAAAAACATACAAATACCTTCCATTAAAGTGCAATATCAGNGCTTAGGCGCGGTTTTCCCTGTTTCACCAGCGCTTAAGCGCCAAAACTCATTTGCACAAATTTCACATTTTTTCTCCAAATTTGATTCTTTTCACTCATTTTAACATTTTCACCTTTTAGTTGTACCTGAAGAAAAACATACAAATACCTTCCATTAAAGTGCAATATCAANTCAAACTTTTTGACCCCCCAATCACTCAAACTCTGTAATCATGGTGATCATCCAAAATAAGTATTTTAGATGANAGATTTTAGAGTGACAGACTAAAATCCTCAATTCGGTCCTATCGTTTGCGTGCTGAAGTGTAGATGTTAGCCCTCAGGCGAGGGGAACATGGGAGCTCCGAAGTGAGTATCGATATCCTCCCAGCCTAGCCACATATTCAGTAAACAAGCGTAGGATTAGTCAATGTTCTTTATGTCTGGATCAAAGGATAAAAAATATGTATGCTCCTATTTGATATAATATAATTTGAACTGATTCGCTTTATCCATTCACTATAATTTCTTGACAAGGAGNCAATGTTCTTTATGTCTGGATCAAAGGGTAAAAAATATGTATGCTCCTATTTGACATAATATAATTTGAACTGATTCGCTTTATCCATTCATTATAATTTCTTGACAAGGAANTCCTTTTCATGAATCAGTAATAAGTATAGGAATTCTGTTGTGGAAGTATGCAAATTGTGTTGTGTTAAATAGAAGCAATAATATTTTTTTACCCTCACTAGAAATGTTATAATGAACATTGGTTAATTTAAAGTTTAAATAATTCTGAAGACAGACTAGGCAGGGAAGATACCGACTCTCACTATTAGTTCCCTCGATTCCCTCCACCTGAGGGCTAACATCTCGTATCAGAACCTAAAACAATAAACTAAGTTGGGGGCTTTAACTTGTCACATTAAAGTCCTCTAACTCTACACCCTTCAAAGTTTATTTTCTTATTTATTTGCGCTAAATCATATGAATTACATTCTCATTCATATAGCCTCATGTGATTCTTTCTAATTGTTGACTGAGACAATATCAGTCTGGTTCTTATATGTTCCCACAACAAATTTTAACATATGGATAAGCCAAATCAAGAAGTAAATGAAGTGCATGGAATTAAATCATCACAAATTCTTCAAACATTAAAGATTAATACTCTCCACAACTTCCATCTAAACTTTAATTACTTATCATTTTAAGGAGAAAGATAAAGAAAACTACTCATAATCCATGGGAAAAATAAAACCACACTTTAGTTTAAAAGTAGAGATCATAGTCAAATCAACAAGAAGTCTCAATTAAAACCAAAGTAGTTTAAGAACAAAGATAATAACTTATCTCAAATCTTCCACCAAACTTTTGAAGTTTCTTTGAATCTCTTCTCTTTTACAACACTCTATACTCTCAAAATATAACTTAAAACAAAATGAAAAAAAATAAATTTGTGGTGCCTGAATCTCTCTACAAAATTTTTCATAATCTTCTCAGAACTCAGCACTCTCTCCCTCTTCAAGCACCCATCTCAAATGTCTCAACTTCCTTCTTTTATAAATTTCCCAAGAGATGCCTTGAAAACTCTTCAAAATTTGTCCAAATTTGATGTATTCTCCAAGGGATGCCTCCTTTCATAATTCTTTTAATAATATTTTTATTCCTAGTGATCATAACCACCATCTTCAGCCAATAGGTGCCTCAAACGTTTCTTTAAAATTCAGCAAAATGAAGAAAACCACCAAATAACTGCCTCTGGCGCTTATGTGCAGTCTTCTCTGTTTCACCGGCGCTTAAGCGCCAAAATATTTTTGCACAAATTTCACATTTTTGCTCCAAATTTGATCATTTTTCACTTCTTTTAGCATTTTGTACCTTTTTACTTATACCTGAAAGAAAAACATACAAATACCTTCCATTAAAGCACAATATCTAAAAAATATATATAAAAATGTGTCTAAAAACACTATATATTTTAGGTGTATCAATATGCATAGAGAGAGAGAGAGAGAGAGAGAGAGAGAGGAGAACAAAGATAGTCAATAACACATTATATAACCGTAAAATCATGTAACCTTTATTCAGGAATTGAGCCATATAAATAAGGGGTGCATAATTACATTATGTACCACGAGAATACATAGATGTGGAGTGAGTATATTATTCAATATATGAATTTAGTGATGGAAGCTTAAAATAACATCCATTCGGATGTTACCAAAAGCCAACAAAGAGGTCCAGTCGAATGAGGTCGAGCGCTTGAAATAGCATCTGACTGGATGGCGCTGAGAGCCTAAGACGCACCTTGTTGGATGGGGTCAGAAGCCTATAATGGCTCTCGCCCGCTTTTTATGGGACGACATCTATATATCGAATTACTGAAGCAATTGTTGGTTGAATCCAGGAGATAGTTAAGTTCAATTCATCTGAGGATTATCTTCCTTATGGCTTGTTGGTGTTAGCCAGCTAGGTATGACATTTCATATTTTCTTTGGAGGATCTCGAGGCGCCATGTTGCCTCTTTTATAGGTTGTCTAATCTCTTTAAGATTCGTGCTGACACTTTTTTGATGTACATATTTAATTTTCCAAATTCCTTTGCTCCTTAATAATGATGGCGTGTTAAGAACAAGAGAATCTGATTTTAAAAAATGTTGAATGTATTCATGACTATTAAATATGCAATAATTGATTATTAAAAAATTTTTGTGTTAGGACTTCTATAAATAAAGAAAATAGGACTGGAGACTCATCTTTCACTCTTTTCCTTTGCACTAATCTTTCATCTTCTCTATTTTTGAGTCAGTTAAGTTCAATGAGGAAGCTCAAGCTACGGTGTTTCAGGTGATGAAGAAAAGGGCCAAATAGGCTTCTGGGGATGAACAAAGTACTTGAAGCAAAAACTTCCGAATCGGTGGGTCGAAGTGGGTGTTGGCATCAATTTTTTGATGTCACACAAATAGGCTTCCAGGGACAAACTAAGCTTATCCGGGCGAGCCAGAAGGCAGTTCGACTACAAGTCAATACATGTAAAATATCAGAAATACTATAGTACAAACCCCTTCCTGACAGGAGTAAAAATGTAATATAACAATTATTTCGTCTCCTCTATAAATAGAGGAAACTATTAATGAAATACATCTCATTCATTATTGTCTCTCTCTCTCTCTCTCCTCTTTACATATGATAATCTCAGATTTAACATTATGAAAGATGCGGTGAGTGTGAATCACACCACAAATAAGCCAATAAGTAGCCCAAAAAGAAGAGCACCATAACAAAGACACTAGCAACAAGAAGTGCACTAGAGAATTCGTGGCCCAACACATCCAAGAATTAAATGATCATATGTTGCATGTCATTCAAGGCATGATCACCCAATAATGTTGGGTCTACACCAATCGAGCAACAATGGTTCAGGTGGGCTGAGGCATCCTGTCAACCTTGGAGCACATTCTTATGGAAAAATTTTGAAGCCAAACCCCTAAAGCGATTCAAGATCCTAGCACTAAAGTTTTATAAGGGACAAACCAATCATATAAGCTCATTTGATTTGATTGTGTGTCTGCTGAGGATCATCAACATGCTAATATGTCGTCTTTTCTTTACCTTACTAAGATAGTCAGCCCTCAAATGGTTCAACATATTACTTTTGAGAGTAATCACATCATTGGTTGATTTCAAGTGAGTTCTTAAGTACAATTTGCTAGCGTCCAGAAACCTCAGAAGAGCTCGTAGACTCTCCTACAAATTCGTCGGGGGAGGAGCGAGAGCCTGCGCTTATTTATCACCCACTTCAATATGATGATGTTGGAATTGCAGGATCTTGAACATGTATTAGCCTAAGCTGCCCTAGTCCAGTGGCTGAATGAAGGACCCTTTCAATTGCGGGATCTGAAACATGTATTTGCTAAGACTACAGTGACTGAAGACTCTAATCGAGTTGCTGGAAATGGTCATCAACCACATATCAACTGAGAAGTATAACTCTACCCACCTCCTCTAGAGCAATATCCATCACCTATAACCTCACAAAGAGGGTCACCTAAAGAAAAGGATGGAGGACAAGACATAATCTACATCCTTTCACCTGCCCTCACTTACAAGATGCCCGACAGCCTCAGAATCATATGATTGCTGATAGAATACACCACCGAGGGAATCAAACTCAGTATTTTGACCAGCGCTCAACTCAGTATGTGTAATGACCACCACCTAACCATGAGATACTGACTCTGTTTAGGGTCTCAATGGCCAAGATAGTTGATGCCATCCAAAATAAGAATTGTTTCAAGAAAGTGCCCTTGATGAAAGCTGGAGCCTATCTTTGAGATCCAAAGAAGTATTGTGCGAACTACCATGACCGCGATCATGACATAGAGGAGTACCGACACCTCCAAGTCTTGATCAAATATCTGATCAAGGTAAAAAAAAATGAAGGAGTTTGTAGTACCTGGGGCAATGACCAGGCGACAGGGGAAGACCTTAGTTGAGTAAAAAAACAAACAACAAGCATGAGCTCAAAAAATCTATATCGCTGACGTAATTCTTTCTATCTTTGGAGGAGGAGATTCATTCTGTCGAACCAACCTAAAAAGGCTTTGGTTGGAAGATCTATAAGTAACTGCCTTCATGCCCAAATGAAACTCACATCTCCTAACAGCCTTCATCGATGATTACTTGTCCCCTAAGGGTAATCCCTACAATAAGTTCTCGTTGTGATCGTAATGTTAGCCAACTAAAATATAAGTTGTATTCTCATCGACACTAGTAGCCCCGGGAATGTTCTTTTTAAATCGATGCTCAAAAAGATGGGCTCGAAACAAAATGACTAGCAGCTATGACTGGGCCACTCTATGATTTTTTTAGGAAATGAAAAGAGACATGGGGAACTGTTGTTTCACCAACAACATGAGGAAAAATCCAGTAGTTGGAGGACTCCATAGTGGTTGACTCATCACTTACCTACAACATGATCTTCAACTATCCTTTGATCATTTCTTTCAAGGTAATCACTTTCTCCTACCATGCATTTCTAAAGTGCCTGAACAACAAAAAATTGATCATCGTCCGGGGTAATCTTGAATAGACTTGCACCTACTATCTCCAAGCAATCAGTAGTGCCAAAATGGAGCCCCTTGAGCTCGATAAACTACGATAAGGGTGTTTCAAGACCATCAAAGCTACTCATCAAATCTCTATGACCAAAGACAACACTGGTAAATTTTGTATACTATGTGGAGTTTTTGATGTAGATTATAAGGACACGTTGTTCGACACCCTTCGAAGCCACAATGTTGTCTTTACCTAGTCCACCACCAAGATGCCCATGATAGCAATCTACGTTGGCGGCCACCGCCTGAACATCAAACCAATAGCCCAACCAATAACCCGACCAATAAAATAGATGATGAGGACATCAATCGTCACTCTAGCTGAGCAAATACAGAAGAAGGTATAAAAGCTGTTAGAGGTCAGCTACATCCGAGAGTTCTAGTACTCGACATGGATGACAAACGTCATCATGGTGCAAAATCAATTGACAAGTGAAGAATGTGCATCGACTTCACCAATCTAAACACTGTTTGCTTGAAGGGCAGCTACTCCCTGCCGCAAATCGACACACTCGTGAACATAATGTTTGATCATGAACATTTCGTGATTGGCTTTGTCGATGCTTTCTCTAGCTTCCATCAGATCAAGATATATCCGACTGTCACTGAAAAGACCATATTCATCACTAGAGAGAGAGTGCACTGCTCGGATTAAGAAACGTTGGCACTACTTAGAAGCACATGATGGTTGTAATTTTTGTCAGAAAATAAATATTGAAGTATATGTGAATGATATCTTAATAAAAAATAAAACACGTTAAAATAACACATACAAATTTTGAAAGACACCTTTGAACTTTAAGAAAATTAACATGAAGCCCAATCCTCCCAAGTGCACATTAGAAGCATCACAAATAAAATTTTAGGCTATCTTCTAACCCTTGAGATAATAAAGACTAACCTAGAAAAAATCCATGCACTAATCAACATGTTGTTTCCCCAAAACATCAAAAAAGTGCACAAGCCATTTATCACCTTTTCTCGATTTGTTCTTATCTTCTATTCTCTCTTTTCTCCTTTTCTAGCTATTCCCATGAGGTGGGTCTCTAGACAATTCAAGATTCAATAACTATCATATTTTCACAAATTAATTAAAAAAAGGGTTTCTATATAAACTGTACTGGTTAAATAGATTTGTGACAGCAACTTGAAAAANATAAAATTTTAGGCTATCTTCTAACCCTTGAGATAATAAAGACTAACCTAGAAAAAATCCATGCACTAATCAGCATGTTGTTTCCCCAAAACACCAGAAAAGTACACAAGCCATATATCACCTTTTCTCGATTTTTTCTTATCTTCTATTCTCTCTTTTCTCCTTTTCTAGCTATTCCCATGAGGTGAGTCTCTAGACAATTCAAGATTCAATAACTACCATATTTTCACAAATCTAATTTTAAAAAAGGGTTTCTATCTAAACTGTACCAGTTAAATAGATTTGTGACAACAACTTGAAAAGCAAAATAATGAGAAAATTGTCCCGAACAAATTCTAGACAATTTTAATTAGAGTTGAATTGGTTCAAGATCAATTCATGTAAGAAAGTATCCTAAAAAAATCAATGACATAATATATATATATATATATATATATATATATATACATATATATTGAATTATTATGCATCACTTAATCTTCATTGCATAAGCTCCATGTATTGTATTAGATTTCTTTGNACAAATTCTAGACAATTTTAATTAGAGTTGAATTGGTTCAAGATCAATTCATGTAAGAAAGTATCCTAAAAACTCAAAGAAATAATATATATATATATATATTGAATTATTATGCATAACTTAATCTTCATTGCAAAATCTCCATGTATTGTATTAGATTTCTTTCTCATACATAAATTGTATTAGTTGACATACAAGATTTATAAAAGAAATGGAAAGGACCAACAAGGATTATTTTTTCTCTCACTTACTCTGCAATAAATAATTTAACACCTAACACATATCTAATATTATTTTTCATTTCTCTCGTCCCCATCATTTGTTATTCAATTGATTTTTTCATTGTTGTAAGAAACATGCATATTTTATTTAAATAAATTTATTTCAATAGAGTTTGATGAAAAAAATAAAAATTATTTCAATTATTTTCAATAATTTCTTATGATTATAATAGATATAGGTTGGTAAAGCAGCCAACCTAATCCATATGCCAACTGCCAGGTAGAGCAATGGCAACACGCCAGCAACCCTCTCAAATATTGGCATATTTGTAATTTATGTAAATACTTTGTCCAAATGTATTGCATCATCAATTTTTTATCCTGATTTTCTCTCCCCTGATTTTCTCTCTTCATCCTCCAACCCTCGCCCCCAGCCCTGACCCCAGAGTAGTAGTGGAGAACCCACTGCTGAGATTATCTCGCGCTCTCTCTCTGCGGGGACCGGAACTTTCTCACCCGCAATTACCCATCTTCCGCTGCATTCGCCGCAGGAAAGGTCTGAGCTTTGAATTTCTTTCGTCCGAGCTCCTACGACGAATTGGACCAAATTTGAAGCGGTGAAGTGGGGGCTATTGGTGGTTGTGTCGGCCGCGAAAACAGACTTCTTTCACTCCGGGGAGGAGGAAAAGGATGTCGATTGCTTTGGATCGGAGGTGGAAGTTGCAGCTGGTGGTTTGATGGAAGCCACCGTGTTGAGTAGCTGTGTGCCCTATTGATGGAGGTGAAAGCCTGGGGAGGATGTGGATGTGGGTTCGCAATTCCATCAAGACTTCTTTTTTGGTTGGTTGCAATACAGGTGTTTTCCCTCGCCACTCTGATTATTTCTCTTTATTTACCTAATTTGGCTTTTTCTTNACCGTGTTTAGTAGCTGTGTGCCCTATTGATGGAGGTGAAAGCCTGGGGAGGATGTGGATGTGGGTTCGCAACTCCATCAAGACTTCTTTTTTGGTTGGTTGCAATACAGGTGTTTTCCCTCGCCACTTCCGATCATTTCTCTTTATTTACTTAATTTGGCTTTTTTTTTTTTAAATTTATTTTTTGTTGTTTGGGGCTGTTCAGCCGGTTAATTGTTTCATCGAATTTGCTAGGGTTTTATGATGCTGCTGTATATTTTGGGTTTAAAATGGCTGCTTGGCTGTAGAGGGGGAGGAATTTAGAGTTGGCCTCGATTAGGGTTTTCATTTATGTGTCTAATTTGTTTTACAAGTTCCGATTTGTTCTTTTACTGGTTTATACTGCCGAACATTCATTGTTTTGTATGAGTGGATTTCCCCTCTTCGGATATGTATTTATTCTTTTCCCTTACATTGTCTCATATATATTTTTAGTGAACTTTGCGTTATTGTTGATCTATCCTGTTCTGGCTTGCATCAGACATAACCAACGTATATTGGAAGCTTGATCGTCACATAAAAAAACATTCTTTCAGATTCCTACTCTTGTACACAGATTCGTTAAGCTGGCTTTTAAAGCAGTATTTTTTAAGGTTTAGGACTGGAAAATGTTCTAAGTATCTGTTCTGAATCTTTTTGTTCGTTTAGATCGCGGCATTGTTTTCCACTGTTACCGGGAGTCTGATTGGGAAATCTGAGGATGGGAAGTTTGTTCATCCACAAGGCTATGAAACAGGATCTTACCTGTCACATTCTTGCATACACGATGAAATACTCCATCAGAGGCGGCGTCCGGGGCGCAAGGAGTACTCTGTCACCCCTCAGGTTTACCAGGAGTTTGATTCATCCATAAGCCAAGCCCACAGAAGAAGGACGTTGCTTTCAGTTTCATCTCCGTCCTCACAACCGAAGGATTCAATGCATCCAATTAGGATATATTTAAACTATGATGCCGTTGGGCACTCCACAGATAGAGATTGCAGATGTGTTGGAGATGTTGTGAAGGTTTGTTGATACAGTTCAATGGACTTAGTGTATTTTATAGGTTTGTTACCTTGCACTTTGTTGCAATATAGCATTATTCTGATTTAGAATATTTTCTTTAAGCTTGGTGAACCTCCAGCCGCCTCGGTGCCTGGAAACCCTACTTGTGATCCTCATGGGGATCCACCAGTTTTTGTTGACTGTTGGTACAATTGTACCATTGAAGATATAGCTGGAGATGATAAGAAGCAGCGGCTACGCAAGGTTACTTGCTTGCTTCTCCATTATTATGCTTGCATGGTTATCAATAAATCTCTGCTGTTATGATTGTGTGTGGCAATGTGGTAATCTTCTGATTCATAACTGTTTTTTTTTTTAATTTCTATTACTCGGACCAGGCACTTGAGAAAACCGCAGATTGGTTCAAACGGGCTCTATCCGTTGAACCTGTAAAGGGGAATTTGAGATTGAGTGGTTATTCTGCATGTGGTCAGGATGGAGGGGTGCAGCTTCCACATGAGTACATTGAATGTAGAAACTTGTCTCTCCACACAATTCTTGTCAACTCTATGGGTTACATAAACGTCCGTCTTAGCTTTATTCGTTTTGTTATGCAGATGGTATTGCAGATGCAGATCTTGTTCTTTTGGTTACTACTCGGCCAACTACTGGAAATACCCTTGCATGGGCAGTTGCATGTGAGCGTGACCAATGGGGTCGTGCAATTGCTGGTGAAATGTCTTTATCAGGCCATGCTAGATTTCATGTTTTATGGCTTAAAATGATTTCCTAAATCTCCGATTTCATGTGGTTTGCAGGGCACGTGAATGTTGCTCCACGTCATTTGAATGCCGAAGCAGAAACTCTACTTTCAGCTACTTTAATACATGAGGTTGATACTTATTTATGGACCTTAAACTTTCAACAGCTTATTACTTTCAAAGTATTCCTGATATATCTTTTCCATGCATTCATTGCAGGTCATGCATGTTCTAGGTTTTGACCCGCATGCTTTTGCACATTTTCGCAATGAAAGAAAAAGAAGGCACAGTAAGGTAACTGCTCTTCAATTGCTTCCTCCTTAATTTTATCTGTGATTGTTATGCAATATAATTGGAAGGAAGAAGTTTTACTCAAGCAAGTAATCAGAAAGGAAGAAGAACAATAATAGAAGGAAGGCAAGAAATGGCATAATTTTAAATATTAATGAGTCTTAGGGAGTTACTTTTTGGTTCTTTTATCAGGATAAAGCATGATGGAATGAGAAGAAAGTTGAGAGGCCAAATTGGAATGTGATTGCATTTATTGACATCTTATATGTGCTTGCTAAGAACATGGTTGATAGATTTAATAAAAAGTAACGCGTCTATAAATGCTTAGTACCAATAAGGCTATTTATTTAAATCTTTGGTATCATACTCATAGTTAATTGTGCTTGATTATTGCTTGAACTAAATAAGAAAATAATAAATAAGCTTGGATAAGATTTTAAAATTTGGGTCATGTTAAATCTAACTTGGTTCATTTATAGCCAAACTTAGTTAAATTGAGTATTCTTATATGTATAATCTTTAAATTTGGATTGTGAATAACATTTGAATTTGATTTTGATTTTTTTTATATGGTATTTGGTTTGCACGTAGTTAGGGCTAGTTTTTTATTTTTTGTATAGGGCTCCAGGAGATTTGTAGTCAAATAATTGTCTGTCAAAAAAGTGACATTTACCCTTCTAAATGATCAACTTGATTTTTACCTTTTCTTAATATTTTATATATGAAAATATTCTATTTTCTTATGCTATTCATTTGAGTCATTACCAGTTTTATGGCCGATACACTGACCCTAAATAGTTGGATAAGGCTAATGATGATGATGATGATGATGGTGACCATACTTATCAATTGTAGTGGGATTAAAGGGCTAAGGGCTTGGTTGTTGAAGGATTGGCAAGATAAACAATATCTAATTTCAATTTCTACAGATTTAAAATGTTGTTCACTGGTTGTTAATAATAATTGAAGTGACTAAGAGTGTGGGGGTAAGAGCAGTAGCTTGCTTCATTTTTTTTTTATTTAAAATGTTCCCTGTCTTTTATTTTGGTGAACTCATTATTTTCCTCATTCGCTTACATCAAATATGCATGGACATTTCATATGAATGTCACCTTTACACTATTTTCTAACGGAAATTTGAATCGTTTGATATCAGTTCGCATATGTTTTTGTTCATTTGAATTTGTTTTGAAATAGATCCATAAGAATGGTGTTATGAATTGTTCATTTCTTTAGTTGATGCAATTTTTATTGTTTTTTATTATGAACTTATAAATAATTATAGCATTTATATTAATCAAATTGATCTATAGCTATGATGATCAAATCAATATTCTCTGCATGTAATTTTTTTTAATGATTTCATTACCTTTCATTACAAAATTGGCACTCAAGGAAAAAAGTCTTACTGAAAAGTTGCTTTTTCACTCAATCATCTTCAAATCCATTTGGATACTATACCAATCTATTATTAGAATAACAAATGCTTGAGATGGAAGGCTCTCATTAGGTTGTTTTTTTTGAAAGTCGATGGTTCATCATATTTTTTAAACGTTATTTTGTAGAACTTGAAGGAACCAACAACAACAACAACAACAACAACAACAAGCCTTTATCCCACTTAGTGGGGTCGGCTACATGAATACTTTTTCTCCATTGCGTCTTATTGAGTGGCATATTTTCATTTAAAATTCAACAGTTCCTACCTAGCTTATTACAAGGACTTGCTTGATTTGTAAAATTTGATGATGAAAAAGTATATTGTTTCTCACCCAAAAAATTTTTGCTCTGAGGTTGTTTTGTTGACTACCTTCCATGAAATATCGCTTCAATCGATTACTGAAGAATCTAGTGATTTGCATTAATTTATAGCTTCTAGAGGCCTCTAAAGACTTCTCACATCCTTCTTTACATTAATCAAAGAAGTGAATGAGACATTGAGGTTGTATGTTGTGAAGCTTTATTCTGGCCACTCACTAGGTTATTGATGTCGATTCATCAATAGAAAAAGCTTTCCTTCTTGGTCTAAACGAGGGCCTACGTATGCTTGTTTTCAACCAGAATCAACCTAAGCCGTTGGTGCTACATGTGACAACCAAATAGGTCAATGCTAATTTTTTTTTTCTAGTTTCAACCTATCTTTTTCAAAGCCTGTTGCAAAATCTAATGAAAAATAATGGTCATGCTTCTCAGCCTAAGTCTAATAAGAAGCACAATGATTGAATGATTTTTCCCCCCCTTGGGGAGGTTTATTTATAAGGAATGGTCATCATAATTGTATGGCTTCGCCTATTCAAACTTTTTGACCCCCCAACCACTCAAACTCTGTAATCATGGTGATCATCCAAAAAAAGTATTTTAGATGGCCTAATTCCTTGAGGAGATCAACAAAGATGAGAGATAAACATAAGATTTATTTCTATCATGGTTGTTATGGACACAACAATGATGATTGTCATTCGTTGAAGGGTCTTATCGAGTTGTTGATCAATGATGAATATTTGAATTTTATTATCAATCAATGCAGTTAGCAACAATGGCTAAACTTCGGCTAGTGAGGTTTGAGTGTAGTAAAGAAATTTTAGCCATGAGCTCCTCATGGGAGGAGCTGGTTCTGAAGTTGCTTGTTGGAATGGCTCAT
This sequence comes from Phalaenopsis hybrid cultivar, assembly GCA_002079205.1. Classification (NCBI taxonomy): domain Eukaryota; kingdom Viridiplantae; phylum Streptophyta; class Magnoliopsida; order Asparagales; family Orchidaceae; genus Phalaenopsis; species Phalaenopsis hybrid cultivar. Next base: position 62,828 of record JXCR01135998.1, on the reverse strand, counting down.
GCCAACTTGAATATTTGAGAGGGACAAGATTTTAGATGGCCAAGGGAACGAGTAATTAAGTTCCATTTGTTGATAGCCCTGTACGAAGATTTGAAAGCTCTGCTTGATAGATTCGAGTGCATCATTACGATACCAATCATCATCTTGATATTCATGGATGGTAGTTTTAGAATTTTGTGCGGGCCACTTGGATGGTTGTTTTTTAAGGAAACCCTATTTTTTTCCTCTAATTTTTCGGTGGTGTCAATCAACTTCTTAATGTCCTATCAGTTCTTCTCAAAATCCTTTCTTGGCGGTAGTTTTTTTTTTTTCTCTTCAACAATAGAGGGCAATGGTTGATTGTTCTTGAAAGAATTCTTCAAAGTTTGCTTGGGGTTGACATGTTTGTTTTGGCAGACTAAGCAATTCTTGTTCAAAATTGCCTGTGCAGTTAGCAAAGTCTAACAAGTTCCAATGATTGCTTTCTAACTCAATTACCTTGAGTTACACCTTAGTGATGCTTAATTGTTATTGATGAAGAGTGAAGTATTCATATCAACGAGAAGTTGATTGCTCAAGTAGCCATTTGTCCAAGCTTTATCCATTGATTTGACTGTTTGAAGATTGTGAATAAACAAGTTGACACAGAATTCTAATAAAAATTTACTCGTGCACAAGGATGCACAATGTTTTCTTCTTCAACATTCTTCCTCCTAATGCTTTAATTGAATTTTGTGAGGTCCTCTTACAAGAACTTGCTGCAATTTGGAGTTTAACCGCCACTATCCTCTTTTTTAAGCTTTGGCTCGGAAGTGGTTGTACTCTTTAAGTTTTGATGACTCTGCATATATATTGAGTAGAAGAGCATTGTACATGAGAATTACAAGAACATCTAATCCTCATGTACAATTGATGTTGGTTATAAAATTAAACCACTTAAAACCTCTTTTATTGGTTATTGATTTGTTATGATATTGTTTGTTAAAGAAGGGATTCATTTCCACTTATTTGAGTGTATGGAAACATCTTTGCTCATAAATTTCATGAAGAAATCACTCATACTTGAAACCATGGCAACACAACTTACTTGAGTATAAGGTTTCTACGAGCATTCAAAACATCTTCAATTTTATTTTTATGTAGGTTACTGTACAAGTTATGGACAAAAAGCTTGGTCGAATGGTGACCCGTGTGGTTCTTCCTCGTGTGGTTATGCATTCTAGACACCACTATGGAGTAAGCAAAATTGTTCTTACATTTGAATTCTTATGATGACTTGTACATACAACATTGTTAATGATTCCTGCTCACTTATTGCTGNACATTCTTCCTCCTAATGCTTTAATTGAATTTTGTGAGGTCCTCTTACAAGAACTTGCTGCAATTTGGAGTTGAGTTGAACCGCCACTATTCTCTTTTTTAATCTTTGGCTCGGAAGTGGTTGTACTCTTTAAGTTTTGATGACTCTGCATATATATTGAGTAGAAGAGCATTGTACATGAGAACTATAAGAACATCTAATCCTCATGTACAATGATGTTGGTTATAAAATTAAACCACTTAAAATCTCTTTTATTGGTTATTGATTTGTTATGATATTGTTTGTTAAAGAAGGAATTCATTTCCACTTATTTGAGTGTATGGAAACATCTTTGCTCATAAATTTCATGAAGAAATCACTCATGCCTGAAACCATGGCAACACAACTTACTTGAGCATAAGGTTTCTACGAGCATTCAAAACATCTTATTTTTATGTAGGTTACTGTACAAGTTATGGACAGGAAGCTTGGTCGAATGGTGACCCGTGTGGTTCTTCCTCGTGTGGTTATGCATTCTAGACACCACTATGGAGTAAGCAAAATTGTTCTTACATTTGAATTCTTATGATGACTTGTACATACAACATTGTTAATGTTTCCTGCTCGCTTATTGCTCTCGTAATCTTTTTCTTCAGGCTTTCTCGGAAAACTTTACAGGCTTAGAGCTGGAAGACGGAGGCGGGAAAGGCACCTCTGGTATTTGCATGGTTGCCATCTGGTTTCATGATTTGGGAGTAATAGCTTGTTCAATTAATTTATTTTTCATTGTACTGTTTGTTTTTGTTGTATTCAGGGTCACATTGGGAGAAAAGGCTATTGATGAATGAGATTATGACAGGATCAGTAGATACTCGATCAGTAGTTTCGAAAATGACTTTGGCTTTATTAGAAGATAGTGGTTGGTATAGAGCTAATTATAGCATGGCAGATCATCTTGGTTGGGGCAGAAATCAGGGGACAGAGTTTGTAACCCTGCCTTGTAATCTCTGGAAGGCGGCATATCATTGCAATACAACACAAATATCAGGTTGTACATATAATAGGGAAGCCGAAGGATACTGCCCTATTGTAAGCTACAGTGGAGATTTGCCACAATGGGCTCAATATTTTCCACAGCCCAATAAAGGTGTTTCATATCATATAGTATATGTATTGTTGTATAAATATTTTTTGCTTTGAAGCTCATATTCCTATTTTAAGCATTTATGTTTATGTGGCAGTTTTTAATATAGTTTTGCGTGTTCCATATGGTTTTCATCTTGTTATTTGTCAATGCAGGTGGGCAATCATCATTGGCCGACTATTGCACATACTTTGTAGCATATTCTGATGGATCTTGCACTGATATGAATAGTGCCCGCGCACCCGACAGAATGCTAGGCGAGGTTCGCGCGAGTAACTCTAGGTAAGACGATTGAGATGTGGGGCACGCTTGAATCTGTTTATGCGCATTTATCACATGTAAAATGCCACTGGCTGCAGGTGTATGGCTTCATCTCTGGTACGAACTGGATTTGTTAGAGGATCAATGACTCAAGGGAATGGTTGTTACCAACATCAGTGCACCAATAATACATTAGAGGTATTTTTGCAACATCCGATCAACTAGCTCCTTTGATAAAATTAATATTTTTGTATGGATTCGGATGCCAAACTTGTACAAATATTGAATTTGTGACAGTAATTTTAATTTGTGTGTGGTTAGGTTGCAGTTGATGGGGTGTGGAAAGCATGTCCTGAAGTAGGTGGTCCCATCCAATTTCCTGGTTTCAATGGTAGGTACTGCCACAATTATGGATGGGAGTATGAAAGTCGTGCTTTGTTGCACTTAATTTATCTTTTAAGCCTCTTTTGATGCTGTAGGTGAACTGATTTGCCCAGCCTATCATGAGCTTTGTAGCGATATTCCTGTCCCTGTTAATGGGCAGTGTCCATCCTCTTGCAGTTTCAATGGTGACTGTATCGATGGGAAATGTTTTTGCTTTCTCGGTTTTTATGGGGATGATTGCAGCATGCGTGAGTTTCTTGCAATGTTTTTTTTCCCCATTTCTCTTCCATCCGATAAGCTATATTCAAGTTTATATTTTTACATCATTGCGACATCGGTGGGCAGCTTT
>JXCR01135998.1:47197-59399 GCA_002079205.1 Phalaenopsis hybrid cultivar | reverse complement strand
GACATTGGTGGGCAGCTTCATGGTTCTGGGGTGTATGTGAGCGCTTACTTTACTTCATAACCTTTGTTTATTTTGTAGGATCCTGCCCAAACAATTGCAGTGGTCATGGAACCTGCCATTCAAATGGAATCTGCGCATGTGAGAATGGACGAACCGGAATCGATTGCTCCACTGGTATTTTATTTTTGTTACCACCACCTCAAATGGTTCTGCAATGTTCTCCACAACATAATCCATCAATATTTGTTTTTAGACGTTGTCTATTTATTTTGATGTGCAGCCATATGCGATGAGCAATGCAGCTTGCATGGTGGTGTTTGTGACAATGGTGCATGCGAGTTTCGTTGCTCCGATTATGCTGGTTATACTTGCCAGAACAGCTCCACATTGCTACCCAGCCTCTCCATTTGCAGTGATGTGCTGGCCCACGATGGATTTGAACAACACTGTGCCCCGAGCGAGGCAAGCATATTACAACAACTTGAAGCAGCTGTTGTCATGCCTAACTACAATCGGTTGATGCCAGCTGGTCAAACCTTGCTGAGCATCCTTGACAATGGCTATTGTGCTGCTGCTGCCAAGCGGCTAGCTTGTTGGGTAAATATTGTGTTCCATATCTATTAAATGATATTTGTGACATTGAATTCTTGAATCCTAATTATGTTTTAAGCATTTGTTTCTTCAGATATCGATCCAACGTTGCGACAAGGATGGGGATAACCGGCTTCGAGTGTGCCACTCTGCATGTAGATCATATAACTCGGCGTGCGGAGCTGGCCTCGACTGCTCCGACCAGACCCTGTTTAGCAGCGAGGAGGAAGGGGCGGAGCAATGTACCGGCTACGGTGAAATAAAGCCTTCGTGGGTGCGTCGGTTCAGAAACTTCTACTCCAGGAATCATAGTGGGTAACCACTTGTAGAGAATCATGTTTCTTTTTTGTTTTTGGTGCTTTGTAGTTTATAGGGGATTAAAGGTAGAAATCGGTCACGCCTGTATTTCTGCGTGTTGGGTGGTGAAAAGGTTTGATGAGAATAGATGGTGAGGCAGAGAGTCCTTAAAGAAGGGGATTCCTGTGTTGGGTGTATGTGATAATTTGTTTTGGGTTTTCTCTAAGATGAAGCCCGGTCTAGAAGGTGAGAGAAATCGTGATAAAGAGGTGTGTGTGTATTTTGGTAGAAAAAATGTTAGTCCTTGTGGCCTAATGCCTCATTCTTATTCTTATTTATCTTCTTCTTACATAATCTGTTTTAATCTTAGCAGTATTCTCACAAAGATTGGAAATCATAAATCAAAATAAAAAAGTTGAATTGTTCGATGAATGAGTAGATGATGAGGAGCTAGCCTGCTGAAGTAGTGTGATCACTGAATTCTTCTAGAGAGTGAGCCAGAGTGGAAAATAGTTTAGCATATATAATATGATGGACCTATTTAGACCCTTACATCTAGTGATTGAATTTCCTGCTCAATAATTAGAAAATGTCAGAAGTGACGAAACCTAATAATTACTAAAACCCTCCAAGGTACTTGCTTGATCACAAGAGAACAAGCATTATGAAGGGTTTGATGGCATGGCTTATGCCATATTGATAAGATATGGCTTTTAAACTATTTCTAAGAGATTCAAAACAATGTCGTCAAGTCTCTATGCTACGAAAGATAAATTGTGATCAAAAGATAGAAGAAATTTGAGACTCGCAAGTTTGCCCTATAATCAAAATGATTTTAATGGATGAGAGGGTCAATCATGTAGTAAAATATTTGGAAAAAGTAATATATATATATTAAAAAAGTAGGATAGTTTATCTACCAAATCTTCTATCTGACGGTCCAAAGTGGCTCGGCCTAGCAAGAAATTTGAGCACAAGTATTACAAGGAGCTTCGCTGAAATGATTGAGATAAAAGTCCCATGATTAAATAGGATATGTAATATATACATTCATATCATATACTTCTCCGAGAGAAAAAAAAGAAACAAAAGACATGATCAAATATTATGAGGTCCACAACCTAAATCTAATTTCCATTAAATTAAAGAGAAAAATAATTCATAAAGGCAAAAATTTATCCCCACATTAATTAAAATCATTCTATATGTATCACAAATCACGAGAAAACACGGTAGAGCAGGCCTTGCAAAACTAATAATATCACAATTAATACGAAAAGTTGTATTTGGAGAATGGTAACTCGAATTAAATTAAATGTTTTTTTTTTCAATTACTACTTTTCATGATCAGCTCATACACAACAGAAAATTTATTTAAGTTCCTTCACACCAATAGCTCCAAAGATGCCCACAATTTGCCATTTTATTTTGAACATCTAGTCAAGACCTACGTATAGCTACAATAGTACTTTCATCATATACATTTCATTTTAATCATAATACTGCAAAAATTAAATAAATAAAACCTCATTTATCAATAATTAGTACAGATGAAAAAAATTGTATCAGGATTCCTTTTGTATGAAATTAAAAAAATTAAGCAGTAAATATAAAACATTTGCCTAAACTAAAGATTGCTCAAGTCTTCTTAATAATACGATATGTTTACATTTATAGTTAAATATATTTTAACAAAAAAATTACCTTTATTTTTTATCATTATATTTTCTTATGTTAATACAAAGCATACTAAAATATCCTTATTAAACTAAGTTTCACTACAATTTCCTTCGTATCAGCCAAAACGTGGACAGAAATCTCACAAAAACTTTTAATTAGTATTCATTTAAAAATGTGCTCATGAATAATCGTATCACTGACAAACATACGTAAACTAAATGATCATAAAATGTTCATTAATATCCATTTAGCTTGAATACCTTGATATAATAATCCAAAATTGCAGCTGACCTCATGCTCATCCATATATATATATATATATAGTAGGGAGTAGGAAGTTCTCATGGCGCGGCGAATTCAGGTTGTCCCGAGAACCCCATCTATCGGCTGGTTTTCAGCGTCAGGAAACTCTGACTGGGAAGCGGTAAGCTTGGACTTCCTGAAGCTGATCGAGCTCTTGAGAATAGAACTGAGAGGCATTTTCTGCGTTGTGGCATCCGATCTGAACACAGAAAATAGAATCAAAACAGCTGATTTTGTTACAATACCATAATAAGTGAGCATACTAACCTATTAGAAAGTTCGGTTCTACCATCAGCTTCTTGGCTAATTTCAACACCTTCATCCGACTCCGCACCTTCCCAAACAATTTTATCACCAAGCAACATATTTTCCTTATCAAACAAATTCGGCAAAAATTAAAAAATAGAAAAAAGAAATAAAAAATACATCATACCAAAGGAGTTTGTGTCCTTCCGCAGTTTCAATGCACTGGCCTTAGTCTGGGTTTCTTCAAGGGGACTCTCTGAGTCTCCAGATATGGATGAATCATCTAAAGTAGTCTTAATGGCAGCCTTCTTTTTGTAAGGGTCATTTTCACTCTCAGAGCTTGTAACTGAAGCATCACTAAATATCCTACCTGAGGACACCAGCCGCGATTTTTCAACATTAGAGTTATTTGTTATTTTCTTAGAAATTCTGCTTGGAATTTTTCTAACAACTCTATATCGCTTTTTCTGATACGGCTTGTCCTCTGTGCTATCACTTGATGTCAGCTCAGTGGCCACGGCTTCACTTTCAGAAACATAAAAAATATTTGAGCCAACAGCATCTCCGTTAGAATTACTAATGGCTGAAGGATTGTGTTCCTTGCAGTGTATACCATCTTTGGAATCNAACTCTATATCGCTTTTTCTGATACGGCTTGTCCTCTGTGCTATCACTTGATGTCAGCTCAGTGGCCACGGCATCTCCGTTAGAATTACTAATGGCTGAAGGATTGTGTTCCTTGCAGTGTATACCATCTTTAGAATACACATTGTCAATGTGATGATCGGGTGCTAGTGATTGAGTCTTTCCCTTCCCCTCTGGGGTGATTTTCTTCCCTTCTTTATTCCCCATAGCCCCTGATTTTGATAGCTGAACATGTGATTCAGGCTCATAATTCTGAAGCTTCTTCTCAAGCTTGTGATTATCATGAGCCTTATGGAGAGATGAATCAGATTCAATTCTACCCAAAGATGAGTTTTGCTTAGTTGATTGCTTTGTGCTTTTAGCTTCATCTATAATTCCAGTCTCAGAATCCTTAGTTCCAGCATCGTGTATGACATTGCCTGTATCATTACGTGTACCATTTTCTAGAGGCTGGCTAATAGCAGTATGCTGCTTATGCGAAGAAGGCTGAGCTAAGTTCGGAGAATCCTGATAAGGTTGGTTTATATCATTTTTCCTGCTCTTTTTTTTTTTTCTAGATTCAGTTTTTCCAGAAGGAGGAACTGCTGCGTGAACAGCTGGACTATGCTTACCTTCCTTGGAAACAAAATAATCATCAAATTTTATGGAAAATTCATCTGGTCTGCAACAACCCGTAGGTTCAATCATTTCTGAAGAAACGTGAGCTTTTAATGTTTCCTTTTTGGACTTCTTCCTGTCACACTTTGATTTAGTGGGACCTGCCAGAGCTTCATACTGAGTAACATGGCCTTCAATAATGATTCTGTATCGCTCATTGTCATCTTGCAGCCTGCAATTTGAGAATTCTGAGGGATTCACTTGAGGAACTTTACCTAGCTTTGAAGAATTTTCATCAGAAAGTGGGACATTCACCCTTGCATCCATGCAATGCAGCTCAGTTTTCTGATTGGACTCACTTGCATCTTTAGATGGTTCAATCGCTCTTTCTTCATTGGATTCAGTTGCCTCGCCATTGAATTTTGGCAAGACAGCACAATTTTCTTCAGACCCAAGTTTAGATGGTTCACTCTTGGACTTTTTCCTGCTACGGGCCGGCTTAGCTTGAACTTCAGAAGATGCCTGTGAAGGAACTCTGATCTCTGCAGCTTGTTCAACAAATGCTTTGGATACTTCATTTAAATTATTAGGCATGCAAATTGGAGGATTACCTGAATTCATGTTAGATACTTCATCTTGTTTGGGAACCTTCTTGGAGGGCGAGGACATTTTAATCATAGCATCAACAATAAGGCCGCCATTGGCTTTCTGATCAGCTCGTTTTATATGTTTTCCAGCATTCGACTCATTCTGAAATTCATTCAAGGACATCTGAGCATTATCAAAATTGAATTCATCTTTATTTCCATCTAGTTGTGTAGACTCAAATACTCCAGATGATCCGGCTTTTGATTTTTTCCTGCTACGCCGTGACTTGCTTCGCTCTTTAGAATCAACTTTTCCCAAAAAGCAGGCTTCATTGGCTCCTTTCAGATTGGAAACTCCATTAGTGGTTTGCTCTTGGTACGGGAACCCTTCAGCAGATGCAGCAGTTCCTGCCTTTGCATTTACATGGCCAATTTCTCCCAAATGCAAATCTCTGATACACTTGGTAGCATCAGAACTCCTGCTTTCCTGATAATATGCTTCCTTGGGTTCTAAAATTTTACTTGATTGACTCTTCAACTTATCGATGCTGCAGTTTAACTTAGTTGGAGATTCAGAAGCTGCTTGTGAAGAAACTCTAACCTCTGCAGGTTCTTTAAGACTGACATCAACATTGGCATCTTGATCTGAACTCACGTGCTTTTCGCTTTGACCTTCAGGATTGACTTGAGTACTACGTTCTTCAATAGGTTCTTTATTTATTTCCATAGAATGTATGCTCTCCTTCGTGTTGGCAACTTTCAAAAGGCTTGTACACGCCCTCATATCTTTTTCATCATTTGCCAATGATTCCTCAATACTTTGTTCTGCGGAATGTTTTCCTGAGAAGATAGAAGCATTGGTCTCTTTCCCTGAATTATGTGAATCTGCTGTTAGTTGAGGTGATCTAACAACATTTGGCATAACAAGATGAGCCTCCTCATGAGGTTTGGATGACTTCCTTTTCCTCTTCTTAGAATGCTTCTCAACTAGGGGATTTTGAAAAGATACGATATTCTCATGGGATAATTTACTTGGTAATCCTTCTGCGTTGCAGTATAACTTACTTGGAAATTCCGAAACTACTTGCGAAATAACTTTCGCTCCTGCAGATTCTTTAAGTGAGGCAACAGCATTGGTATGTTTACTTGAATTTGCATGCTCTTCACTTTGATCTTCAGGATTGACTTGAATAATCTGGTCTTCAATAGGTTCTTTATTTAGTTCCATAGAATGCCTGGTTTCTTTCTGGTTGGCAACTTCCAGAAAACTTGCAATATCATGTGTTGCGCTCATAACTCTCTGATCATTAGCCAATGGTTCCCTGCTATTTGGTCCAGTTGAACATTTTCCTGAGAAGGTAGAGGCATTGGCCTCTTTTCCTGAATCCTGTGGATTTATTGTTACTTGAGGTGATCTGACAACTGCAGTGTCAAATGACATATCAACTTGAGCCACTTCATAAGACTTACATTTCCTTTTCTTAGAATGCTTTTTCACTGGAGGATCTTGAAGAGATTTGATATTATCATGAGATAATTTACTTAGCAAGCCTTCTGAAGAAATAGCAAGAATTTCCTTTTCTCCATCACAACTAATTTCTTGAAAAACAATTGCTGATTTATTAGATTCATTAATGTCTTCACTACCGCTAAATTTGCTCCCTCTCCCGCAATCTTCAAGATGCTCTTCATCAATTTCTTCATAAGATTTGGAAGACTTAGATTTCCTTTTCTTAGAATGCTTTTTGACTGGGGGAAGTTGAAGGTATTTGATATTTTCATGAGGTAATTTACTTGGCAATCCTTCTGAAGAAATAGCAAGAACTTCCTTTTCTCCATCACAATTAATTTCTTGAGGAATCATTGATGATTTATTAGATTCATTAATGTCTTCACTACCTCTGAATTTGATGTCTTCAAGAAGCTCTTCATGCAACTTTAGCTTCTTACCCCCTTTTTTCTTTACAAGATAGTGCTCTGATTGGCTTTCAATTAATTTATCCTGTTGTGATGACTTACTTCTTTTTGACGATATTGTTTTATGAGTGCAAGATTCCTTGCCAAGATTATTGCAATTATCTTCTCTTTTGTCATCCTTATCTTGATCGGTCAACATAGTTGGCCTAAATTCACGGTCTGTGTTTGGAGTATGATTTTCTTGCCCATCAGAGCCAGAATTTTTAGAAGATAACCCACAAAAAACATCCTCCTGATGCTTATCCACATTGCAGGCAGGAACTGCATAATCATGATGCTTCAGGTTCTCATCTGTGACTTTGTTGGGAAGTTCCTTTTGATCCTTGACAGTGCACCTGGGGACAGCATCAATACGGACAAACCAACTCCGCTGGACTCCTTCAAAAGCATTCAAGACATACATAGAATCTGCTAAGTTGTACAAGAAACCTCGGCGCAACACCTGTTAGGACTAATAATTGTCAGCATCACAGGTCAAATTAATTACAATGTGATTTGTTTTGCTGAATGTTTTGAAAACTCGAATCATGATAAAAAATGAAACTTGGAAACAAGAGCAGCTAAATAAAAGTTCCCATAGGGAGGTAGTTGTTTGGTAGGGCAACAATGGAGAACTCGGCAAAATAATTCTTAACTACTGTTGCAAGAAAATAAATCCTAATTTAATGAGTTAAATGTTGAGGAATTTAGGGCGAAAAAAAACAGAAATCGACACAAATCCAGGAACAAAACACAGAGATTTAACGAGGTTCGGCAAAGATGCCTACATTCTTGGGAGCAGAACGGCGAATTCACTATTTCAGAGGAATTACATACCTATAGGGGTTACACATCTATTTATAGATAAAACTCACAGATAAATTTACAAACACGCCCTCGCTCCCCCCAACCCACTAATCCAAGAGACACACCTCTTTTTTGGCATCAATTTTTGATGTCACGAGTGTAGGGTGCCCGCTCAAGCACTAAGGAACTTTGTTTGATGCAAGTGTTGACTCCTGTAGTGCGACACATCTACTTCGGACCTTTCGGCACGTGTTGAGGCGGGGCACGTAGCCAAGGTCATTTTGCTAGGCTTTGACTTTTGTCTGGGCGAAGACCGGTCGGCATTCTGCGTGCTAGACGGCTCGGATCGGGTCGACACGTTATTCGTCGCGTCGCGCACGAAATTGACTTAAATTGGCTCGATCGTCAGCAAAGTTGTCCCGATGACCCCGGACGACAAAACAGACCGTGCTAACGCGTCTGGAACGTCGATTTTAACTGGAAAGGACACCTATCTTGTTGGGGTTCCGTGCACGTTCGAAAAATGCCCAAATAGAGGAGTTTAAATAATAAATAACATTATTATTATAGAAAAAAGAAATTTAAAATCCCTAAACTCACGCACACAGCCGACCGATTTTTTTTCGCGACTACCACGCGCCTCCCTTATTTTCGCGAAAAGGGCATCCTGTGCCCTAGCTTCCCGTCTTCGACTCCTCGTCGGCGAACGAGGCCGCCAACACCCTCTGCTTCGCCGGAAAACTCTTCACCGCTAACTTTCTTCCCAGTCGAGGCTCCTACCTGCGAAGGAGAGAGCTCACATGGAGTCTCTCTCCCACTTTGGCCGGCCACTTCTCCCTCTTCTCCTTCTTCTTCTCCGGCAAGGGCTCGAGAGAGGCTCACGAGGAAGCCTTCGAAAAGTCTGGAGGAAGCTTTGGAGGTGCTTCTTGGAGTGAAAGTGTGAAGAGGGATTTTCTTCCCCTCCATTTGCTTTTCTTTCTATTTCGCTGGATCTCTTCCTCCTCGCAGGCCTTGTCACTTGTCGGTGTCGTATTTACGCTGGAGAAAATCAGCGAGAAAAACAACATATTTCGGGCTCTCCTCCACACTTCCTTCGCTCCCAGTACGCACCGCCGGCGAGCTAAGTCCCCCACCTCAACGTCCTACCTTTCCGGCGACCGGATACTTTGCCGGAGCACTTCGAAATCGTCGGGCAGTGAGCACGTCGCTGTTCGAGGAAGTGTGAGGGTCTTCCGTCTCAAGGAGAAGGCCTCCGCCGGCGCTCATTCTCTCCGACATCCTCGTGGGTTCACCTTTTTACCGTTGTCGAGCGACTCCTGCTACGAAGGTATATGTATCGTTTGCACTTTCATATGATTTTATCATTTATTTTGGGTACTTTATGTCCCTCACTAACTCCTCTATTTCTCGTTACATTGCTCATTGCGAGGCACACTGACGCACGGATCAGACACCGGGCGTCAACAGCTTGGAGTAAACAAAAACAACACGTCCACGTGAGATTTCTTAACTCCTAGCTGACCCTAAGTTTTAGTGGTGTCTAGGCGTGTGAGTTTGATCGCCCATATGGGGTGCGCTCGCCGGCGTGAGCCGGCACGTCAACGTACCTATGTGATTGATCATCGATTTCCTAGAGCGAGCCTTTAGGTTAGGATCTTTCTTACGTAACCAAACACCCCCCGTAGAGCCGAGTGTCTCCCTTTTGTTGGGAGTCTTAGCACAAGTCCCGATGGGTCGGAGCCCCTCACTCCCCTTGCTTTGAGTTCTCCAGCTTTATTTGAAGAAGCTGGTAGGTCGGACTTGACAAAGCGAGGAAGCTTTGTAGTTGGCTCGCTTCGCAAATTTTGGAGGAGTTCATGAAATCGTTAAAGCTTTGTAGCTAGCCCATTTCGCGACGCCATAGAGAGTTTTCCCCTCGAAGATCCGAGGAGAAACTCGCCACATTTCCTAACCAAAACAAGAGGCGGCAGTGCAGCATATCCAATGGTCTAAACATTAGGTTTCCCACATGAGGTCGTTAGTACAAGCGAGACTCGCTATCATATGTGGTCATATGCACCTCATTGTTTGCATGTGCATGTCTTGCATGTTACATATTGTATGTCATATATCTAACTTGCACTCTGCATCTTACATTTGCACTTGCATCTTGCACCTTGCATTTGCACTTGCACCTAGCATTTACACGTTACACTTGCACTTGGACCTGCACCACTTGTGCCTCGATCGGTCGTCCCGAACCGGTCGACACCACTTGTGCCTCGGTTGGTTATCTCGAATCGGTCACATCACTTGTGTTTCAGCCGGCTACTCCGGCCTGATTGGCACAACACTTTGGTTTGACCGGATGCTCCATCCCAATCGACCTACCACTTACTCCTTTGCATGTTGTGTATGTTCATGTACAAGTTTGTCTGCATGATCGATATCATGTACTTGAGTTGCATTCTTTTGGGTCATTGACTTACCAGCATACCCTCTTTTCAGGCTCTTGCCAACAAGACATGCCCACCTTCGAGTCACTGTCGTACCGGTATACCCTCTTTTCGGGCTCCTGCCGTCACGGCATGCCCAACTACGAGTCACTACCTTACCGGTATACCCTCTTTTTCGGGTTACTGCCGTCACGATATGCCCACTTTCGGATCACTGCCTTGCTGATATACCACTTTTTTGGGCCCCAGTCGCTACGTCATGCTCATTCCTACGAGTCACCGCTTTCATGACATACTCTTTATCACTACTTATATGTTTTGATTTGCTTGCATTTGTGCATGGATAGCAAACTAGACTCGTTAGGAGAGTGACCTTTGTTGACCTCACTTTTAGTGAGGTCTTAGTTTCCTACTCCTAGCTCTTAATTATAAGGGCTAAGGACTAACATGTAGAGGGCCTGAAAATGAGTTCCCATAGGATCGAACGGTCATAGGTGAACCCTCTATGACTCAGCAACGCACTCGCTACACCACGCAAGAATTTGACACATTTTTGGCTTGGCCGTCGGCGAACTCGCCCGGACGACTCTGGATGGTGAAATGGACCACACAAATGCGTCCGGGACGTCAACTTTAGCAAGGGAGGACACCCATATTGTCGGGGTTACTCGTGCGCACAAATTGCACGAAAATCGATACATTTTTTTCTTTAGCGGGATACGGGCCCGGACTCAACTCAGGTTTAACTCGGATTCGATTCAGGCTGGACTTGAGCCTGAATAAGAGTTAAGCAATTTGAATTTCGAATTTCAAATTTCAAATGAAATATTTAATCTAGCTTTAATGAAATTTAATTAGGGGATGTGTTATGCCAAATAAACTCCTCTGTTAAAGGAAACAAATTAATTCCCCGCCAAAGCTTTCACATAACGACTCTCTCTCGAATCTTCGATTGGCTATAGTAATTGGCCTTCGGAGAGGATTCCTGATTGGGATCATCCTCCGCTATGCTCGATCCCGTCTCCCGCACCAAAGCCGCAAACCCCATCCTTCGCTCTGCTCGATCCCGTCTCCCGCACCGAAGCCGTAGCTCTGCTTGATCCTATTTCCCGCCCGCACCGAAGCCGCAGCTCTGCTCGATCCCGTCTCCTGCACCAAAATCGCAGACTCCCTCTTCCTCCTCGCCTGCTCGATCCTGCCACCCACGTCGAATCCCTTCATATCTTCTGCGAACGTCGAAGCCCACGCCTCTTCTGCGGACGTCGAAGCCCTCGTCTNGAAACAAGATTTGCGATGTCTGCAAGCAAGATGTTCAGAACCTGCCAGTTACATTGCTGAGGTTACAGAGCATTCAGGTTTCTCATAGACGGGTTGCTAATAGGGTTTCACATGGAGGTGCTCTTCGGTACAGGTAATAGCAAACCATTGAGATTGAATGACTTAAAAATAGTTTGCTTTTTAATTTTTATTTTGAGTCCGACATAATCCCGATGTTAAGAAAAGCAGACCTAGATCTAAAAAGACTTGGGCATATTGTATAAAAATGATTTTAATCTGTTAGAATTAAATAAAAATATGACACTCAATAGGACGCGATGGAGAAAAAGGACTAATGTAGCCGACCCCAATTAGTGGGATAAAGACTTTTTGTTATTGTTGTTGCTGTTATAGTTCTACATAATCCAATATTTGTGAGAATCTATAATGATCCTGGAAATTTTTCACATTGTAGACCAAATTGACAATTTTATAATCTCCATCATTGAAATAAAATCTCATTCACCTTTAAAATGAGACTTTGGTGGGACCAAAGAAGTATATTTTTCTTTTTATGTTATTTTATTTTCTTTTTTTTGTTGCTAAATGGATTTATATAAAAAATTGTGTCATCTAATTTTGAGTCTGTGGTGCGGGTGTCGGAGTTAACACAAACAACAATGGGAAATGCACTTTATTATTAGAAATTAAATAATCCTGAAAATTTTTCACATTGTAGACCAAATTGACAATTTTATAATTTCCATCATTGAAATAAAATCTCATTCACCTTTAAAATGA
>JXCR01135998.1:1147-42712 GCA_002079205.1 Phalaenopsis hybrid cultivar | reverse complement strand
TGTGTGTTGGGGATTCTCTCATCCTTGATAGCATGCACAATGGGTAACTATTGCTTTCTTCTTATCTGTAATATTTTAGACATAATATTTTCTTCTACAGCTAGTTAATTTTAATAGTTTCATAATGAGAACCAAGGTTTGAAATTCAGTTTCAGATTTGGTTTCGGTCTAGCAAGCTTTCAATTTTAGTAATAAGTTTTGATTATTCTGTAACAATTAAAAAAATAGGAAATTTACGTATCCCACATCTGAAATTTCATATTTACTCACAGCACTTGACATTTTAAACATGTGCATGAAAAGGTGTATTTGACTTTTAAAAAGNTCAAACTTGACCTCAGACAATCGAGACACCTAAGAAGGGTTGGACAAAATAGAGTGTACCAGCCAAATGGTGATTAGCCNTTATTTCGATATTTGTGTGGGATGGGTCTTGATAGATTCATTTGGACATTCATGCAAAATTTTCTTGACGAATTCCTTTGTCCAAGCTGATGTATTGTAAATCATAACAAATCATATATGGGTTTGCCAATGGTAATCAGAATTTCACATTCATGCATTTGCCTTGTAGTTGCATGCCATAAATGCTTGTAATAAAAGTGATGAATCTCTTTGGTTATATATATTCAGAATCTTAGATTATTGCAAGATTACATGAATTGTGGTGTTGATATTGCGTTTCCACTTGCATACATATGTATCATCCAGTTCTCATGAATTTACATGTCTTACACTTGAACTTTACTTTTGCATTTATACAACACAATATTTCAACTGTTTTGGAGTCATCGCGAGCGTCGATTTGAGGCTTAACATATGTTGTTTGGAGTTGTTTTATGTGTTGTCTTTGAGCTTCTAAAATGTTGTTTGAAGCTTTTAAAAGGGGCTGATTTGAGAGCTGTTTTGAAATTGTTGTCTTGGGTTTATATGGGTGTTGTTTGAAGATTTTAGAAGTGCTGATTTGGAGTGTTTTAGAGTGCTATTTGAGTGCTGAAATTATAGTTTGGCCTGCTGTAGGTAGCTTACAAGTGTTGCGAACTACTGTTTGGAGGTGTTAAAAATGCTATGAAAGCTTTTGGAGTGTTGTGAGAGCTATTGGGTATTATTTAGAACATAGTTAAGTGTTGTTTGGGGCATTTTGTGAGCTAATTTTGGCATGATTTTGACATCGGTTGGACACAATTTTGGCACTGTTTCGGAGCTGATTTTGAGAGTTTTGTCTACGGTTTTAGGGGTGGATTTTGATAACTCTATCTACTGTTTTGGGTTGGCTTTTGATAGCTCTATTTACTGATTTGGGACCGGATTTGGAGAACTTTATTTACTGTTTTGGATTTCACTTGATTATCATTTCAACGTTTTTAGGCTGATTCGCCTATTGTTTTCCCCTTTTTTCAGATTTAATAGTTTTGGAAGTGAGCCGACCTCCTTTTGCTTTATTTATTTTTACATGATTAAGTCAAAAAAAAAGAAGGAATTTCTGATTTAATTACTTGAAAGACACTTAGAAATTTGAGGATTAGTTGAAAAAACACTTAATTGGGACTAGAATAACTTGAATTACTTTAAGCACAAGTTAAAGCATAGACTTCCTAGATTTTAGGAGCACACCCTAGGTGAAAGTCCATCCATCTATTTCTCAGCATAGGCTTCCTAGATTTTAGGAGCTCACCCCAGGTGAGAGCCTATCTACCTAATTCTCAGTGTAGGCTTACTAGATTTTAGAAGCACACCCCAGGTGAAAGTCCATCTATCTAATTTTCAATGTAGGCTTCTTAGATTTTCGGAGCACATCCTAAGTGAGCGTTCATCCATCTAATTTTTGAATAAATAATGAAACTAGGCACTTGCCCTTGATTTACAAACTGATTAAGACACTAGACATGAGGATGCACCGAGATGTGGTTCACGACTTCCTTGATTAAATCAAACAGTGAAATTCTCGCAATGATTTAACCTACAATGAAACCCAGTGCATCGGGATTTGAACTTGAATATTACACTCAAATCCTACTAGCAATTGAGGAAATCACTTAACGCCACATATGGATCATCGGACTAGATAAGTCTAGGGTCTAGGTGGTGAGAGCGATGACGACATTGTTTATGTATGCTTAAACAAGGGATACGAAGTGAGATTATTAAAATAGTTTCTCCTACCCCAAGAATCTTCGATAAGAGAGAGGAAAGGATCGATGATATTATTCGCCGACTCTTGGTGGAATCGTTACCCCGACACTCTTAGATTGTTAGTAGTTCTAGTACGATTAGAGTCACTAGCCTATGGACTACACGACTTCACAAAATATTTATAAAAATCAATCAAAAATCTCTTTGCCATGTTAAAAAGAACTCTGCATAAAAAAGACTCAAACAACTTTTGCATGAAAATCAAAGGATTTTTCTTTGAAAATTTATAAAAGTTCATGGTTAATCATTTGGATTGAGGTTAAAGGCTCATTTTTGTAGATTGTCGAGTTGACAACTCTTACTTAAGGTCGGAAAGCACACGGTCCAGCTTTGAATCCCTACTTTTACCAATGTCTTACACACAGTCTTGGTCTTTCATATGTTGTTAAGGGTTTCTTTTGCTTGTAATTTTAACGACTCATTTTTCTGACTTTCGTGCTGGATTTTCTCGCATTGTTTATTTTTCCTGCAAGTTTATTTAAATTTGCCTCAAGTCATACTACGCTCGCAATATTAATATACAACAGTAGCAGATGCCCAGCTGCGCTTTTACAGTTTATCTACAATATTTTACTTTACTGCATTTTACCTTTCAAATATTTTTTATTTAACTACAATTTGATTATTTTGCATGCAAAACCAAAACTGAAACCAAAATCGAAACAACCGTGAAACATAAATCACTCATCTCAAACACTTAAACCATGAAGTCATCGTTGTAACAGAAGCTTGGAGCCAACTTTATGGGCAGCACCACGAGGAGCTTGGATCGAGCGACAAGAGGATCTTCTTCAGCATTATCTCTTCTTAGCATAATAACCCATAGGACTTCGAGGTAGTTTGCCCAGCGCGACGTAAATCCTCACATCTTCTTTAGGCTACTGTATAACCATGTTGAGCAGCGTAAGTCCTAATTCGCTTTAGGTTTCGAGGTTGTCGTGTGACACGACGTAAACCCTCTTATCTCTGCGGGCTATTTGCATAATCAGGAATTATGCAAATGTAAGTCCTAAATAATAAAATTGTCAGGATTGAATAATTGAATAACATCATCTCTAAAAATGCAACCACACATTAGGATAGTTTGGGAAGTCACTGAGGGTTCTCCTCAGGATATGTGACATCCCCTACCTTTTCCTTCCTTTTGACCATTGAAAATAATTGTTCCTATTTGAACCACTCTCACTTGCTTTTTCCACGTCCTACCGTGAAAACCTAAACTTTGAAATCTTGAAGACTAGTACCTCTGATCATTATTCAGAGTTTTTCTCAAGTAACTCCAGTCATTTGAGATATAATTAACTATAGGGGCTTGACTCTATAAGAAACTTGAAACTCAGGTAAAATAAACTCTATTTAATCTTTGTATTAGATAGAGGAATTTGTCGGTCATACATAAAAGGTTCGCAGACCAAACGGATGTCACAAATCTCTTAGTTTGCAGGATTGAGTCTATCGCCAATGTCTGTACTTATCTTTCAGGAGGGTGTAGCCTTCGCGGTAACAGACGCGATTATGCAAACTATTGGACGAATGAGATCCATTTGGTCTCCTTTTTCGAAAAATAAAACATACTACTTTCAACACCCAAACTATATACCTCTTATATTAAATTAAATTTCAAAAATTACTTTCATATTTTCAAATCAACAAAAAGTTGACCGACAACCCTATGCTGGTCGCGATGCCTTAACAAATTGTTGGGTTGATCCCGGTGAGCAATGCGAGTTAAGTCATCGGGATTGACACGAGTATGACTTTGCTAAAGATTTAATAGATCTAACTCGTGTCAACACTCTTCGTGACACCCTTTAGATCCTTCGGATCTTTAAGATGGTGTCGGTATGACGACCCCATCAAAGTCATACTATACATAGACTTACTCCGCACTTAGATACTAGGTTGACACATTTTTTGTTAGATGATGTATTAAGCTAGGATTTAGGGTGTTAGGTAGTTTTTTTTATGTCTGACTATTGTTCTCTGTTGGATTGGTTGTCCTAGCCAGGTATCTTTCTTTTATATTATGTTTGTGGTGTGACTGCATGCTGCATATATGTGGTAGTGTGTTAGGCCGTTTTTCTACAGGAAGCCATGCTTATTTATATGCACACACATAGGCACCGCTATTGGGAGAGCAAGTAATGATTTCTGACATTTTTGCTTGCACGTGCTATATAGCTCCTCCACTTTAAAGACATAACTCATGATACGTTATTTGCATGTGAACTTTCCCGCTGACACTTGTTTTCATGCAGGATTGAGTCTTTTTCTTTTCTATGTATTTTTAGAGTCTAGGAGAGTCCTATAGAAGAAATAAGATACAGACACGGGTTCCGAGAAGTTTAACGCGGGAACCACGTGGAGGGGACCAGGAGCAGACGCTCGTGCCTCGTATCTTAATTCTGCATTTTATATTGATATATAGAATTAGGACCGGATATGTATATGCGGAGTCCGATCGCATTTTTTTCTTTTCTGGAATATGTTGTCGACCCAGCAGCACCGTCCTATTTATTCTTTTGATTTGACTTGTTTTGTTTTTTACATCATTTTGCATGTCTGCACTTGCATGTGTTTTTCTTGTTTCTTTCTGTGGTTTATCTGAAATTTCACAATGAAACATAAGCTCTTTAGGACTTAAAATCCTAATTTTTCCATTTAAAAATCATAAATAAAATATTCAAGATAATTAAAATTTAAGATTAAAATATTCATGATTTAAAAATTACAATATTTAATTTGTTGCATATATTAATAGGGCATCCACAATACTTATGACTGCTCAAAATAACTGCATTCATATTTGCATGTCTCGAGGAGGAGTCCCCGTGTTTCTCCAACCTGACTGACCCATCATAACTTCATATAGGTGGTTGTCTAGTGCGCCTAGGGTGTTAGAAGACTCCCCGACCTAGACGGGGTGTAAGTCCTTTTGTTTGGAGGTTGTCTAGTGCGCCTAGGGTGTTAGAAGACTCCCCGACCCAGACGGGGTGTAAGTCCTTTAGTTTGGAGCTTTTTCAGCTTTGTAGCTGAACCTCCACTTCTCTTTCTTTCCTGAGGCATCCTTGCTATTTTTGCATGTATAAGTCTCACCTCTTGGAGCTCCAGCTTGTAGTTATAGGATATAGTTTCCTTTCTTTAACCTTAGGGCTGTTGAGGTTCCCGTGGACGACGAAATTCACGGATTGCTGACTGGGGATCTCAGGACGTGTTGGGTCGACTACATTCATGACCAGGTAGACTTAGGGTCCTAGTAGCTGTGAGTGACGGGTTCGTGGTACCCCGACCCAGTCACTTCTATCTTCTAGGATCACTCTGCCTTCCTTCTTGTTAAGCCCAATTGAGCCCTGTCGCTCATTGACTTCGTTGATATCATCTTGACGGCCTGATACTGATGAGCTGTCGCACATTTGGGATACGACGATTTATCCTCTGCCTTTATGACCCTGACGTGCTTTGACGTGTTGGGATTTCCCCGTCAAGATGATTTAGGTTATTTTGTGGGCCCTGTGTGCTGATTAGCCGTTACCCATTTAGGATGTGAGGAACGCACTCTCTGCCCGATGACTTAGCCTGAGCTTTAAAGCATTGGGACTGTTCCCATACGGAATAATCTTCCTTTGATTGCCTATAATCCAGGTTTACGATAATATAAGCGAAACTCCTTTTATCGAGAGTATTCTTGAGTATCCCCCAAGATGTAATTAACCAGTAAGAACACGTTCCTCTGGGAGTACTCTTGACCCTAGAACATGTACATACACCTGACTTTCTGGTTATAAGTATTTTATGTAGATACTTCTTTCGCGGATATTGGTTCAAGATGCCTTCGCCCGATCTTGTTTGGGCATACATACTTGGTTTATCCTTGCGAAGTTTATCGCACGTAGACTCTCCACGTTTTATTTTTTCTTTTGTTTGTTTATTTGTCGTATGTCCCTTTTTATTTGATTTCTCTTATCTTTGAATCGACGATATGATTCGGATGGAAGATTTATTCGAATAAGGCAAGTAAACAACGATTGACAATCTACGACTCCTTTTAAAATAAAATAAAAAGAGAGAAAAATGAACGGAAACACTCTTCACACCAAGAGACACACCTCTGCAAATCCAAGAGACTCCTAATTCCTGATATATGAGTCATACCTAACAATTCTCCACCTTGTGAATATCCAGCTCCTTGGGAGAAAAAATCTCCACATTGCGAATATTCAACCCCTTAAGAGAAAAATCTTCACTTTGTGAATATCCAACCCCTTTAGAGAAATAAATCATGAAGTTTCTTACACCAAAGTGAGTTGGCAACCATGCCAACTAGCAACTGCAAACATTCAACAAGTTCAAGTAACACAAGAACTTGTTGAAAATATCTGGCTTGGTCAACTTTCCCGCTGCATTTTTATTATATGATCCGACAGAGTGATCTCCACCTACAACTGTACTCTCCAACAGTTTATAGATATTACCATAAGGTTTCATAGCTCGCAATGTCTTCAAAATTCATTGATGTGTCAATAAATCTTTTACCCTTGTTTGCGACAATCTAAAGTTCTATGTTTCATTGAACTTCATTATCTTGAATTTTGCACCAGACATTGTCATTTGAAATTAATCATGCAGTGAATTTTTTCTGTCTTGTATTGAAACAAAACACACCACAAATAAATTTAAATAAACCTGAATTTTCTCTGTCAATTAAAGTAATTTTCCCGCAGTTTCATGTGATTTGTGAATCAAAATTTTCACACGAAACATCTTTTCTGTTCGCACAAAAATTCAGCCGAAATACTGCGAACATCAGCCAAACTCCATCTGTCATAATTTTTTTTGTGACAAACCTACGAACAATCCACAAAATTCAAGAACTACACCTGTCACAATTTCTCTAGTGACAAATCTGCGAACAATCCACGAAATTCGCGAACTCCACCTGTCACAATTTCTCCTGAGACAAAACCTACAAACTCCGCTAGCCGAACTCCACTGTTCCTCTGTTCGCAAAACAAGGCTCATGTTCACGAAACCAAACTCCACTTGGCGAACTGCTGTGACAAACCTGCGAACAATCCAGGAAATTCGCGAACTCCACTTATCACAATTTCTTCTGAGACAAACTTGCGAACTCTGCTAGGAACTTCACTATTCCTCTGTTCGCAAAACAAGGCTCCTGTTCACGAAACCAACTCCACCTAGCGAACTGCTCCACGCGAGCAAATCCTTCGTTTGTTCGCGCCTGTTGGCCAAACTCCTGGCCCTGCCCGCGAACCTGCCTGCTGAGCAAATTGCTGCGCTCCTATGCCTCACACAAACCACTGCCTGTTGCGCAGTCGAAAACCGAAACTCGAACCCGAATCCCTTTGGAGCGCAAACTCCCTGTCATGAATGCCGGCAGAACCTCTGCAAACTCCTGCTCTACCGTCTGTGAACACCAACACTCGGCGAACTTGTGTCGTATGTACCTTCGCAAAACTTTGCGCCTGTTCGCGCGTGAAGACACCTTTGCGAAACTTCTGCTGTCGCGGAAATTAATGAAACCGTTCGCAGATTCCTTCCCACAAGTAGTTGCCCCTGTTCGCTTCGCCTCCGAGCCGAATTGTCGCAGAACTCCGAAGTTCGTCTGGCCTCGAACTTCTTCCGGCAACTCGTGAACTCGGGAACTCCTTCCCGCACGCGCGAAGTGCTGTGACGATTCGTAACCGCGAAACCGAACTCGCAAACTCCTCGTCGCGAATCCTGAACACCCGAACAAGCCCATCGTGAACGATGACACCGCCAAACTTCCTTCGAACCAATCACGTATGACGTCTGCTTTCTTGCGATCAAAGGCATTGTGATCCTGCTTGAAGGCTTTGTCTTCCTGCCACAGAACTGCCAAAATAGGAACCGATCAATCGCCCAATTTCCTCCTTAGCAGAAGAGTGGAACTCTGCCGTCTGCGACCGACTTCTGTCCGAACGGATCTCCCACGACGCCCGATCGCGAACGATTTGCTTCGCCCACGAAGCCTTTCGCCGAATTCGCTCACGTGAATTATTTTTTCGAACCGATCGCGAACCTGAAGCCTTTTGTTGCAGCCCTCGTCGTCAAAGCCCGTCCGCGAACCTTACGCGAATGTCGTCCGCGACCTCTTTTGTCCGAAACTCCTGTTCGCGGAAGATCGCCGGACAGCGGCCTTCCTCCTTCCGGTGTCGCACAGAAGAAGCCCTCACACCAACTTCCCTGGTTGTTGCAAATCTTCTTCACTGAAACACACCTTCACGAACGAAACCGCCTCCTCCGCACCTGTTCGCGAAACCCTTCGCAGAACTTCCTGCGCGAACTATTGTGGCCGAACAGTACGAGTGATTCGCTCCTCTGCGCTGAATCACCGAAATGTTGATGTTCGTCAAACTCTTCTACATCGCATGGAGTCGCGACTGCCGCAGAAGCGCTGTCGGCCGAACTCTGCGTCTGAAGCCTTTCGCCGTCGCACGTCCCGAACTCGTCTGAGGATCGCTAATCAGAATCCTCGCGCGAAAACTGTCGGGTTTGTTTCGCCTGTCGTGCACAGAAGAAGTTTGCGCCGCTGAACACTTCTGCTCCCTCGCGAACTGCTATGTGAAACTGCCGCAGAGCCTCCTCCTTCTGTCCAAACGACGATCTCACGCGATCGAACCTCCTCACGACAAACCGTAAGAACTGACGCAAAACCGCTTGAATTTTTCTTCTTTCTTCCTGCATCGATCTCCCCACCCTTGGCGCTCTGATGCCAATTGTTGAGGAATTTAGGGCGTAGAAAAATAGAAATCGACACAAATCCAGGAGAAGAACACAGAGATTTAACGAGGTTCGGCAAAGATGACTACATCATCGGGAGCAGAGCGGTGAATTCACTATTTCAAAAGAGTTGCATACCTATAGGGTTACACATCTATTTATAAATAAAACCCACAGATAAATTTACAAACAGGCTCTCGCTCCTCCCCACCCACTACTCTAAGAGACACACCTCTTCATACCAAGAGACACATCTTTATTCCAGGAGACACACATCTCCAAATCCAAGAGACTCCAAATTCCTGGTATACGAGTCATACCTAACATTAAATGACAAAAAAAAAATATTTTAATCTACAAATTATTTCAAACAATCACATAAAAGTTAAAAAGAGATTCAAAATGGCACAATTATCAGCAATTGAAAATATGCAATGTATCAAATTGATTTTTGGAATGATAAACTTCATATACAAAGATGGATATTAGATAAATAAAAGTTGTCTTAAGTCATATTTTAGTGAGCATACAAGAAATTCCAAACAACTTATCATATTTGCAACTCCCCAAGTTTCAAATTTCAAGAAGTCTCGTTATGTAACAAAAATCATAAATAATTTATTAACACAACAATAATATAAAAAACAAAATAAGTTAAAAAGGAAGAGGAAACACAAATATTATCATATAAAAAGAACATAAGAGTGCTTTAACCTATGTGAAGATTGATGAATGACAAAAACATATTGAAATATGAGACGAATCTATTCAAAAAAGAAAAAAAAGAAAAAAACATGATTAGAACCGTCAAATTTTAAGGAAGTTCTAATTTCAATATTTTCTAATTTTAGTATTTTCTATTGTTGGTAGCTTCCTTTCCTATTTTTTAGCATGGGATTTTAAGGCTGATTTTGTGATTTTCCTAATTTGATGGTCTTCCCTTGCTATTTATCTTGTAAACATCTCTTATGAAATTTTTGAAGAATTATTTTCTTCTCCTAAAAACTACATAGTATCAGAGCTATGGTTCTCCTAAGTTGAACTGAGCTCTGAAGTTTCCCACAAGGATCGAATGTGCAGTCTTCTGCATACGAAGGCTTTGCAAGTGTTTTTTTCTCCCATCACGATGGGACTTGCGACTCACAATCTTTAGCTTACGGAGCCTCCGCCACTTATCAAGCAACTATTCAATTTTCCCCCTCTTCTGAACATGACCGAAGTTGCACAAGCATCGGCTCATGCATTTTACCACCTCATCTCTCCTCTGAAGATGTCATATAAGTCAGCTATGACGGAGCCCAAAGAAATTTCATTGTATCTATCGTTTGCAATAATTCTGAAGCTACTTTGCCTCACCCTAAAACCTCTCTCATGCCTGTATCTGCGAATTATTATTCCAAGAATTTAACTGCTTATCTCACAATTACATAACTCAATAGGCACAACGATCTCCAGTGGGAATAATACTTAAAATTGGCAATCAACGAAAAGGGAAAAATTGGGTATTTAACTGGAGAAATTTTGAAACCTGTTGTTGGTGACCCTAATTTGAAAAAGTTGTCCGAGAACTCTCTTGTTATGGCTTTGCACATCTACTCTATGGAACCTGCAATAGAAAGCCTCACCTATTTCTTTCCACTGCTCAAAATATCTGATGGAAGGCCCTTAAAAATTTAACATACTAAAGGGTATTTTAGTGTCAAAGTCTAAAAAAGTTAATAGTTTTGTACTCATTATAGAAGGAATCAAAATAAATCTAAAATAGCAAAAACACATTCATCAAACTCATTCAATCCAAGCATACAAACACAAAATAAAGAAAACACAATTTAGTACTCAGATCTAGAGAATTCTTTCCAAAATTTTCAATTAAAAACTCAACTTTAAAAATCCAAGCAGAATGATCATGATGCTACTATCTATTACAATTAGTTGGTAACTTTTTGGTAAAAACTTGATCAATGTTATGTTGATGTTCAAGAAAATTCAAATGACTACACTCGTGGTAAGAAGAGAGGAAAACGATAGAGTCAATATATTTTTAATTGATTTTAAACCGAATTTAGACAATTAAAGGTTGCATTCTCGGTAGGAAACCACCACCATTTATTCGAGAAGTCTTTTCTGAGTCAGATGTGAGTTTAGACAAAAGTTAATTTGTGCAACACCGAATCTCCTTTTAACATTTGAACATGATAACTCAGCTCCTGTATCAAAAGATGTTGAAACTAACAAAGAGGAAGTCAAAGTGTGAGTATTACAAAAAAAATCATAACATACGAATGAGACATGTTGGAAGTTTCATGGTAAACCCACAAATTGGAAATCAAAATCCAATGTGAAAATCATGCCTTATCAAGACACTACTGACGAAATTCATGAGCCTTCTGCAAGCTCGAATGCAGTCCCTTTCATCAAGGACATATTAGAGTACCTACACATTGTTTCAATATCTAAAATTGTACCTGACTCTGTCTTGCTCTTTAGTACAAAAGGATTACACTCTAGCCACCGCATTGTTAGGTGTTATTCCTAAATATGTTCATTCTTTGATAATTAATTCAAGTGCAACTGATCATATGACTAGTTGCTCTAAATTGTTTTGATCCAACATACCTTGTGCAGACAATAAAAATGTCAAAATGATTCCCTCTCGATAATTATTAGGATATGAACTATTAAAATCAATTTGTTGTTAACTCTTCACGATATGCTCCATTCTCCTAACCCGACATGTAATTTATTGTCCATTAGTAAAATTACATCTACCTATCAATGTCAAGCTAATTTTTATCCTTTTGATGTGAATTTATAACTTGGAGGATTATTGACAATAAAAAGAAAAAAAATACTATTATTTGACAATGGATTTGACTCAAATAATAATGTCAAAGTACATGTTTAAATTTTATTTTTATATTTAAAGGTTGATATTATGTTATGACATTATAGGTTAAATCATCCAAACTTTCAGAATTTAAAATATTTATTTCCAACTTTATTTCAAAATAAAAAAATTGTTCTCTTTTCAAAGTGAAATTTGTTAAATATCATCATGCGTCTTATTTCCCCAAACTTACAAATTAACTACGCTATTTATCTAATTTCATTGTGATATCTTGGGCCCTCGAAAAATTTTGCATATTCCCGAAAAAAATAATTTGTGACATTTACTGATTATCATACAAGATTAAATTTGGTTTTATTTAATGAAACAAAAATCTGAAGCGAAAATATTTTACAAAAAAATTTACACCATAGTATTAACACAATTTTAAAAATAATTCAAATATTGTGGAGTTAATTTTTCTTCGAAAAAGAAATAGTTCATTAAAATTTTGTGTCGGTACTCTACAACAAAATAATGTGGCTGAAAGAAAAAATAAATACTTATTGGACGTAGCTCGAAAATTACTTTTACCAATCACGTGCTGAAATATATTTGGAGTGAAGTAATGCTTACTGCTACATTCCTCATAAACAAACTGCCCAAAAAAATTTTAAACTTTAAAACACCTTTTAATAGTTTTCATAGAATTTATCCAACAAATTTGCTCGTCTTTCATACCAAAAAAAAAAATTGAGCGTACATCATTTGTTCACATTCATAATCTAAATTAAGAGAAACTTGAATCCCAAGCCAAAAAAAGTGTGTTTGTTGGTTATGCTCCCTCTCAAAAGAGGCATAAAACTATAAAATCTTAGATCCCATATCGAAAAAAATATTAATTACTATCATATTTTTTGAATTACACCCATTTTTTTATTATTGATCTTCAAGGTGGGACAAAAAAGATTCAAACACTATTTTTTCAAGATCTTTTCTAAACTGAAGATTCACATAATAATACCTCCCCAATCTTGATTGTTCAACAAGAAAATCTAAGCTATATTATATTAAGAGAAAGTCGGTCGAGTTTTAGATATTGAAGATGCTTCAGACCTTCCTACAGTGTCATCTCATGATGTTAATGATTCTACAACAAATGAACAAGAAATAAACAGAAAAAAAAACTACAACAATGGTACCATTTGATATTGTCTACTTGCGCTAGATGACAACTCAAAAAATAGGGTCTACGAATCATTTGCACTGTGAACCCTCCAAAAGATGCCATCACCGAGCCTTACCCCATGTTCAATCCCCTTCATCTTCGAGTTATGAGTCTTCTAGTAGTGAACATAAATCATAGTCCAATCCTAAGTTTAATGATGTCAATCCTTTCATCATTGCTTTTAAAGGGTTGAAGTCTTGCACTCAACATCCATTATTTCATTATGTGTCATATGAAAATCTCTATATTGTTTTTCGTACATTTACCTCACAATTGTCTTGTATGAAAATTCTAAATACTGTGCAAAATGTTCTGAAAGAAGTGAAAGTAGAATTTTCAATAAGATGAAAGCTTTTGAAAAAAATGACTGAAAATTAACAGATCTACTTAAAGGG
The DNA here is from genome assembly GCA_002079205.1 of Phalaenopsis hybrid cultivar. Taxonomy (NCBI): domain Eukaryota; kingdom Viridiplantae; phylum Streptophyta; class Magnoliopsida; order Asparagales; family Orchidaceae; genus Phalaenopsis; species Phalaenopsis hybrid cultivar. The sequence goes on along the minus strand of JXCR01135998.1, from coordinate 29,307 downwards.
AAGAAAATTGTAGAGTGAAAATGAATGTTTACAGCAAAGTATAATTTTGATGCCTTTCGAGAACGGCACGAGGCTTAACTGATTGCCAATGGATTCACTCAGACTTACGTCATTGATTACTTGGAGACATTGACCCAGTCATAAAACTAAACTATATAAGAGTTCTTTTGTCACTTGCAATTAATCTTGATTTAACCCTACAATAGTTGGCTATAAAAAATGCATTCGTCAATAGGGACTTAAAAGAACAGGTGTACATGAATGCACCTCCGAGATTTAGTAAGAAATTCTGCACAAAGGTATGTAAACTAAAAGTCTTTATCCGAATTAAAATAATCACTGAGAGTGTGGTTTGAAAATTTTGTTTTATTTATTAAAGATGAGGAGTATGCTTGAGATCAAGGAAATAATACATAATTTTTAGACATTCAATGGATGAGAAGATAACTACACTGATTGTGTGTGTGGACATTTTTTAGACATGTTAGCTCCTTTATTTCGGTTATTTGAAACACATCCTGAAATATTTAAATTTTCACGTTCTGAATGTCATTCCCTCGACTATTTGTCCAGTCACTGTTATCACTGCAGAGATGAAATTAAACTTCAATTAAGAAAAAAACAAGTGACATGCCTTTATTGACTGAATGGAGATTTCACCGATATCCTGGAAGCAAAAAGCATGCTCCGCTGATATTTTTGCTGCACGGCAATAAAAATAAAAGTAAAAATGAGAGTAAGATTAAACAAAAATGAAAAAAAATGGCAGAGATCGAAAATGCTAATATTGGTAAATTAAGGACACCTTTAATGGCGGCAATGGTGTCGTAGGGGGAGACAACCAACGCAAGATGCGTGTCGATATTACTATCGACAAAGATCGTACGGAGGTTATCAGAAAGAGGGTCGCCAGTCATCGCTGCTAGATGATGGTTCGCGGTCGAAAGAGTGAGGAGCAGATGAAGATACGGGAAAATCGCGAAAGGTTTTCAGTCGAGCGCTCGTCTGCAGCTTCCCGAGATATGATCTGATATATAGAGGCTTAGGGTAGAATGGTGCGGCGCTGCGAAGCGGTCGGGTCTAAGCCCAACCAGATGATGGTTCGCGGCCGACAGAGTGAGGGAGCAGATGGAGGTACGGGAAAATCGCGAAAGGTTNTAGGGGGAGACAACCAACGCAAGATGCGTGTCGATATTACTATCGACAAAGATCGTACGGAGGTTATCAGAAGGAGTGTCGCCAGTCATCGCTGCTAGATGATGGTTCGCGGCCGAAAGAGTGAGGGAGCAGCTGAAGATACGGGAAAATCGCGAAAGGTAGAAAGGTTTCAGTCGAGCGCTCGTTTGCAGCTTCCCGAGATATGATCTGATATATAGAGGCTTAGGGTAGAATGGTGCGGCGCTGCGAAGCGGTCGGGTCTAAGCTCAACCAGATGATGGTTCGCGGCCCACAGAGTGAGGGAGCAGATGGAGATACGGGAAAATCGCGAAAGGTAGAAAGGTTTCAGTCGAGCGCTCGTCTGCAGCTTCCCGGTATATGATCTGATATATAGAGGCTTAGGGTAGAATGGTGCGGCGTTGCGAAGCGGTCGGGTCTAAGCTCAACGAGAATAAAAATATTTGGAATCTCATCTGAATCCCGCCCAATCACAAAAAAAAAAAAAAAACACTTTTGTTAATTTCACTTCCCGTCAATTAGAAAAAAGTCATTTTGTCTTCTTTAGGTATAACGATTCAGGATATTCTCATTTTGTTGACTTTCTATGATTTATTCGTATTCGGTTGACCTGGTTCAATGATAGTATTTCTTGACGATGAAATGTTGTCAGAATCTCAAAATACTTGCGAGAATCATGAGAATGAGCTGGAATCTCAAAATATTTTCGAGTATCATGAGAATGAACTGAGTTTAGATGCGATAAAAGGAATTCAACAGGTAGGTTATACTTGTTTGACTGCAGATTTGGGTTTTAAGGAATATTTGTTTTGTTAATGAAGTTTGCTATGTTTTTATCTGACGTGTAACGCTAAGTTTCTGTTAGTGTGGGACGTGGTGTTATTTAGGTAATATCACGATGTTATACTGATTGTTTTTTTAATTGTTTTTCATTTCTGATTGTTCTTCACAGTTTTAGTGGGTTAAATAACTGTCATAATGAAGTGTTGTTCTCGTCGCCGTGATGGGGTTAATGGGTAGCTATTCTCGTTGCAGTAATGGTGTCAAAGTGTTACAGTATCATTTGCTTGTAACGTTACTGTCGTGGGGATTTGGTGTTATTTTGGTAATATCATAGTGTTATTAAGGTAATATTAGATCAGCTGACTTGGTTTTATTTTGGTGTATTATGTTGACGTTTAATAGTGTTATGCTTGTGTTATTGTAGTGTTATGCGAGTGTTTTTTACCTGTAAGGTCTCCTATATGGTGGAGTGGTAATGTGATATTATTTTGATATTATCATTGTGTTATCTAGTGTTATTTGATATAATTAGACGTTTTATCGGAGTCTTATATTGGCGTTTTAATTATGTTATCAGTGTGTTATTGTGGTTTTATCACAGTGTTATGTGTATATTATAGGCTTTTAACGATGCTTTTAGTAAAATTTCTTAACGGGATTTGGTTGGTTTGTTATATTGGCATTGCAACGGTGTTATTTGGGTTATATTATGACATTATGATTGTGTGATTTATGTATTGTAGCATTGTATTGATTTTCTTTTAGGGTGCTAATGTTGATGTTAAATTTGCAGTCACCCGAGGCAGAGAAATTGCGTCATGCAGTTGTCCACAATGAGAAGAAAGCATATGAACAATATTGTGTATATGCAGACCATATTGGATTTACTATGCGAAATGACCCCCGTGGTTTCTGGCCAAATTCAAAGAAGATTAAGACAAAGGACTTTGTTTGTGGTAAGGATGGTTTCAAGAAAGAGTTAAAGGACAATATCACGGTGAGGTTTAAAGAGCGGACACAAGGATTGGTTGTCCAGCCATGATCCGATATGTCGTTGATTTAGAAGGCAACTGGTCGGTTAAAAAATTCATAGAAAGTCACAACCATCCGTTTGCGGAGGACGGTGACAAGCATCTATTGTGTTCTAGCAGAAAGGTGTGTGACATCAGTGCTGATATCCTCAGATCAATGACAAGATCAGGGATTAGAACCAGTGATGCATTCAGATTCCTCGCTACTGAGGTCGGAGGAGTGGAGAATCTTGATTGCACGAAGAGGGATGCTTATAATTTTATACAAAGAGAGAGAAGAGTTCAAATTGAACTAGATGATGCTAATTCTTTCATACAATTGTTCACTACGCGGCAAACGGAGGATCCAATGTTTGCGTGGGACTTCTAAATTGATGAGTCGGATTATTTAGTGAATTTTTTATGGTGCGATGGGATATCCAGGATTAATTATGACTGCTTTGAGGATGTAATAATATTTGATACAAGTTATAGACTGAATAAATACAATTTATGTTGTGCTCCGATTGTCGGTGTGAATCACCACTGACAGAATGTTATCTTTGGTGTTGGTTTTTTGTCAGATGAAACGATTGAATCATTCAAGTGGTTATTCACAGCCTTTATCCGTATAATAGATAACAAGCATCCAATAACAATAATCACTGATCATGATCAAGCAATGTCTAAAGCAATTGAAGAGTGTTTTTCGTACACCAGACATAGATTATGTCAATGACACATTTACAAGAAATTATCTTCAAAAGTCCATTGTTGTGTGGGTAGCAAGAGAGACAATGATCTTTTTTATAAATGCTTGAGCATATGTGACTCATAAGAGGAGTTCGAAGAAACTTGGGGTGAAATAATTGAGAAAGGAAACCTACACGAGAATGTTTGGTTAGATGAATTGTATAATATCAGACATAAGTGGTCAAACGTCTTCAATAAAGAAATTTTTGAAATGAGAATCTTATCAACGCAAAGAAGTGAGTCAACTAATAAGATTTGTCATGGTGCCTCCAAGGCAACAAGCACCCTCACTGAATGTTTTTTGGGTCTTGAAAATGTCATGAAATCTTGGAGAAGAAATGAGAAGGATGAAGATTTTAAATGCTAGCAATTTGCAATTTCTCCCACTGTAAAAAGTAGTCCCGTGTTGAGACAGGTTGCTCTACTTTACACAAGGAAGTTATATTCAATGTTTGAATCACAGTTTCTATATGGTTTGTGTGAACTTGTTGTGGAGTGCTTCGCTAATATGGACTTAGAATTTCATATTCGAACTCTCGATAATAAGGACAGAGACAGATCCTGTATTGTTAAATTGGACATAAGTAATTTTGATATTACCTGCAGTTGTAAAAAATTTGAAATGTTGGGCTTATTATGTGCTCACGCTCTAAGAGTTCTTCAACACAAAAATGTAACAAAAAATTCTGATAAATATATATATTACTTCGATGGTCTATTAATGCTAAAAGGGACATATATAACAGTTATGATTATGCACATCGTAAGAGGTCAGAAATGTTGCCAAATTCTGCAAGTGGACTGATCTATCGCAATCACATTCATAAATTTGCATACCAGATCGACACCAGAACGTGAGGTCATGAACTTGCCGAGAAGCTTGTGTTGGAGGCATTTAATAAACTAACAATCGATGTCGAAGCCATACTGAGTGGATGAGAACCTCAAGAAAATTCAAAATCAAAGAAAAAGAAGACACCAAGTAAAGAGCGAAATGTGAATGATCCTACGAAGAAGCACCCAAAAAGAATATCTAATTCAAGGTTAAAAGGCTACTACGAAAAAAACAAGAAAATCAAAAGTAAATGTTACCTATAATCTTAAGTGCTGCTTTAATTCGCTGAAACATTACTCACTAACATGTAATATTGTCTACAAGAAAGGAGAAAGATACTGGTTCAAGTCATGATAGCATTTCATAATGCAAGCCAAATTTTTTTTCAATGGCGGATCACTTTAGTTAGGTTGAGAACTCGATGTTGCTGAAAGTTGTTCTTTACGATTTCCATTATTTTGAAGTATACTTTTTTTTCCTGACATTTACTCATTATAACCATCAATGAACAAGAATTTTCTCAAACACAACACCAATGGACATATACGAGCTTATTAATGGACATAGATGATAATATATAAACGTGTTGTCATAATACGGGTTTATCATTGTATGTAATGCTTAAATTGCAACATACTATTTATTCAGGAGTTTTTATTGTCGTATTATTGTTGTTTAAACTGTAACAAACTTTTGTATTATTGTCGTTTTATTCAGGAGTTATTATGGGTTTATTATTGTATAGATCTATTGTAATATTGTCGTTTTATTACGGGTTTATTATTGTCGCGTAAAAATACCGAAGTACAATCGCTGCGGATAAAACCTTGCTAAAATTTCTGCCCCTCCACCTAGTTCAATTGGAATCTCTGGCGTCATATTTTAATAAAACTAGCCCTCGTGAAACAATAATATTTTAGAATACAACCTAAACACGACCGTAAAAATACCGAAGTACAACCGATGCGGATAAAACCTTGCGAAAATTCCTGCCCCTCCGTCTAGTTTGATTGGAATCTGTGGCGACATATTCCAATAATACCAGTGCTTGTGGAACAATAATATATTAGAATACAACCTAAACACGACTGTAAAAATACCGTAGTACAACTGCTGCAGATAAAACCTTGCGAAAATTTCTGCCCCTTCGCTTGGTTTGGTTGAAATATGTGGCGGCAAATTCCAATTAAATCAGCGCTCGTGGAACAATAATATATTAGAATATAACCTAAACACGACGGGTGTACGTGTGAATTAAAAAAAAAAAAGACATCCACAGAGCAATCTTAGGATTCTAGACCTCATGGCCATGCTCTTAAGTGTAAGAAGCATAAAGTGACATATCAAAACAATAATTTCAACTAGCCTCATCAATGCTACTGTGTGTTTTCATGATCATGTAGGAAAAGAATTAAAGTAGTTGTAGAGAGCTCTAGATTCATGGCGGTTTTGTTATGGCAGCTCTGCATGAGAAGAAATATAAATACTACTCTAAATGATACACAATAAATAGCTTAAAAATGATAAACTAATAAGTGTAAGTGTACAATAAACAAATTCAACAAAATAATAGAGTAAAATATAGATGACAAAGCATAGAGAATAAATATATTCAAGAAAATAAAAATGAGTAGTAAATATTATACTATAGTAGTTATAGGTAATATTTAAAAGATAAGATTTTTAAATGTGAAAAACATCATTTATAATTATCACAAAGGAAAGTTCCTAAAATTAACCACTCTGTTTATGTGCAAATATGTCTACTTGCATGCATAGTATATTTATGTTTCATAAAGACTTATCATTCATATATTATATATTTTTTATTTATGTACATATATCTATAGTCGTCTCACTACAACACCTTAAAACTAAAAATGATAGGCACTGATTCTATAAAGTTACCATTTTAAAAGCCCATCGATCTGGCTTGTTAATAATCAAAAGGGCTTAATACTAATAATATATGAATCAAATATATAAGCATACATTATATATGTATTTTTTATTATGATAAATTTACTTTATAAGGGATTATAACATGATTAGGCTCAATTACATATCAATATATATATATATATATATATATAATTTCGAAAATTTATGAAAATGAGCAAATAGCAATGGTTATCTTATAATTTGCTCAAAAGATCATATGGATCTCCTTTTAATCATGATACTTATCTTCTCGCTCTTACACATAATGCTCCACAAAAGTCCTAAATTCAAAAGAATCAAAATCAATCACATTCAAATATTACACATCAAACATGTAAATAATTAAGATGGTATGCAATTAAAAAGAAAGGGTATGCTTATCCCTTGTTCAGCAAATTATCTCTTACGGATATTTCAAACATGACATTGATTTATCACTCTAAAACATAGTGCTCCGCAAATTCTAAATTTAAAAATAATCTGAATCACACCATTCAAGGCATTATACATTAAAACATAAAAAAAAAATTACAACAGTCACTTAAAAGTATTTTATGCAACCAATGATTCTACAATGTTTTAATTATGCCCAGCATCTAGCCGATTATAATTATATATAGTTACTCTCTTCTTCATCAAATGACACTAAATTTACAAGCTCCTTAAAGCATTCATGAGATAAAACCAATTATTATAAAAAATTATGTTTACTTATGTGAGTTATGCTCCATAAAATAAGACAAGTTTAATACACACTAGTAACAATTAAACCCATCTATAAAATTAACATGCACGTATATCCACAGCTATGATTTAAGTCATCTTCATGTACACAGAGTTGGATGACATTCTTCATTAACAAATCTTGGTTATACTTTGAACCCTACTTAATAATTTAATATTATCTTATATGGCTCAATGCATATATCAAAGAGACCCCAAAGAATTGAATGCCCCAAATATCTTATTTCAAAATTAAATTCTTTTGGCATAGCATTAATGATGGATTCAGGTTTTAATTGATTTATAAAACCCAAATAAAAATTTAGATTATCAAACTTCTAAATTTATCTCTATTCATACAACAATACCCAAGGCAAGTTTGCTTGTTTTTGTTTATTTTTATTTGTTTTTATTTTATTCCTCTTCAAAAGATTTAGGGTTTATCTAGTTGCTTCAAGGGTGAAAAGAAGAAAAAGAAGATGGTGATGGTCTAACAAAGAGAATAAGAATATCTCTCTTTTTTCTTTTTTCTTTTTTTTAAGGGTTTTTACACAAACAAAGTAAGATACATAGATTGGCGAGACACAAAAGATGAGCATTGGTATTAACAGTAATATTTATTATCATAATAATTCTTCGTAGGAATGTGATACAGATTGGCGAAAACCATTAAAAAAAAATTATTGATTTGGGTGCATCAATGCAGTAAACGAGTTGTATTCTTAAGTTTTGACCTTCGCAGCTCAATAAGGTTTTAAAACTTGAGGCAGCAGAAACCTGGTAGCGACGGTTGCCAGAATAAAGTTCGGTACTTGAAGCAGCCACATGCGTTGGTTTTAAACAGAGGTAGCAGCTATAAATTACAGGAGATATGTTTCTGTCTATGCCCTTTGAAGGAATTCCTCATGCTTTATGTCAAACAACTTGATCAGAACATCTTCCACAACCTGCCCAATTAATTATTAGGTGAACATCACTGACCATTTTCTTATGAAGATACAATTTCTATCATTTTGTGAAGATATTGCAATGCAGATTCCATGCATAAGAATAAATAGTAATTAGGACAACAACGCACATAAAAATGTGGTCCGGGGAATTTATTGTGAGCAATTTTTTTGAAAAAAAAATGATACCGTTTAATATTATCTACTTTGGTGTTGTTCAACATCTATAATCTTTCATAAGAAAATCATTGATGGCAACATCAGCTGCCTAATCTAAAGCATTGGACCTCATCTTTCTGCATTTGCCTTGCCGTGTTTTTAAGTTTTTGCTTAGATCTATGTATTTGGTGTTTATTCTTAAATAGTTCTCAATCAAAGCTAAACTATACCTCGCCGTTTTTCTCGCTAAGCTATGTCATTCCTGTTTGATTCTTCTGTGATTTTATCTCAAGAATATATTTGGAAAAAAAGTTTTTATGTCTATAGAGGATATCAAGAACAGCTCCAGCTCCTGGATAGGTGAATAGAACCTTGCACAACTGCACCTTATGATTCCCGGCTTAACATTACTAAGCACGTGAATAAACAACAAGGCAGTTTGACAAGCCAAGAAAACATGAATGCACAATTATTGTCTAGTAGTTGATACTTGATAACCCGCTAATTGACAATTTCAATAATTACATAACTGCTAGATAATAATGAGCAACAACAAAATGTCAGCTCTATCTTATTCAAAATCGAAATGATACATTTCCCACAGTTAAATTCAGGCATAACTAATTAACCGCAGCACCTCATTAATTGAGCACCTAGTAGGTTTTGAAAATTAAAAGGAAGTATATTATTGATATGAAAAGGATGTATAAATATCTTTACATGAATTCTAGAATAGGAAAGACAAAAAAGAAAAAAAATAAAAACATGAAAGGAAAAATATAAGACGTATATCTGCAATTAATCAATTCATAATAATTAATTGAAAATAAAGCAAATGACATAAAATAGGAAAGCCTAAAATAGAAATTGAAATAAATCCAATTCAAGGAAATAAATTTAAAATAGGAAAGAAAATAAATTCAATCCAAATAAATAAATGTACTCATAACTTCTAACAGGAATTCATTATTTTCTAATATTAACTTCTAACACTCCCTCTCAAGTTGAACATCAAGTTGAAACATGGTTGACAATCATGTTCAACTTGGACTTGAAAATATCAAAAAATTAGTGAGAAAGATTTTTTGTGAGATAAAACTTAAAGTTTTCATTCCGTACTTGGTAATCAATCCCAAGAGCATTTAGGGATATTTTTAGTTGATTGCAGTTTCTGTAGTGTCTGTAGGTAAGAGAAAAACTCTTATAGATAATGTTGCAGGGAAATAGACAACCTACAGAAAAAGAAGACTTCTAGATTACTGCAATTTCTTCAGTGTTTGTAGGTAGAGGGAAGCTTCTACAGGTAATGCTGCAAGAAAGTTTGAGAGGAAATAGACAACCCGCAAAAAACTGCAGGGTATGGCCTGCAGGCAAAAGAAAGAAAGAACACCTGCAGGAAAAGCTGCAGAGTATGGCTTATAGAAAAAAGAAAAAAACATCTGCAGAAAAAACTGCGGGGTATGGCTTGAGAAAGGGTCTGTAGCGGGAAAAAGCTCCAGAAGAGGGTCTGCTGCAGAAAAAGGTCCCAAGGAAGGTCTGCTGAGATTTAAATATTTCAATTTCTCTTCAGTTGATGCTACTTGCTCCATTAAACCATATGTTAACTGAGTATAACTAAGATTTAAATATTCTAGGTTATTCAAGGGAGCCAAAATGTTAAAGATGCCAATGTTAGAGTGAGATACATCCATGAATTTCCAACAACCTGATCGGAGACTTGAAAAATCCTAATTTGCATCAATAAAAGTTGCTCTAGTAACAATCAAATTTGCCAAAATTGAAGTGGCATTGTTGCCTCCTTCAACTATAGAATGGATAGTGCAGTTACTCATGTTTAAACAAACAATAGAAAGAAAAGGTAATCTGGTAACTTTGGTCCAAGCTATCTTCAAAAAACTCAACGTAGGGAATTTTTCAACAGTAGCAACACGAAAGTTGGAAATTTCACTGCCCCATAAATCAAGTGCTCAAGCAGTGTCAACCATCTGTAATGATGATAGTACCTTATCATTGACAAGAATTCCTCCCAAATCCAACACACACAGATTTACAAAGAAAGAGAGGGAGAGGACTCCATAAAAAGTCAATCATGTTTCCAACACACATAGCATCTCCAAACTTGTGCTGGACAATAAATGCTTAATGCCATCATCTGTGACACTTAAGCATCTTAACAAGTCCAATTCTTTTAGGCTGTTGTGCCATTTGAAGTCGGCCATTTCGACAGAAAGCTGGAAAACTTCAAGGATGGATGGGAAAAGGAGGCGTCGGCTGTGTAGACATCTAACGAGAGCATCAGGGAGCTGAGAAGGAAAGCGCTCGAGGGTCCTCCGTTACCTCCGCCATATCTCGACACTCTCGCTGCTTGTAGTCATGACTTCAATACAGAGATCCATCAGCCCTCCGTTCCTTTTCATTTTCGCCCGCCTTTTTCTTCTATATTTTTTGCTTCTCCTACTAGATATTGTAAGTTGTTTGCAATCTTTTTGCAGGTGCCGACAACTATAAGCACGAAGACACGTCTGTCCTTATTGTAGGAAGTATGGGAACTTAAGAAATCTTCAGATGGGCCTGCAGTTAAGGCTCTGCAAGGGAAACCGAAGAAAAAACACTCCAAACACGCTTGCAGGATCCACAAAGGAAGTTCTCACGAGGAGGTCTGCAGTTAAGCTTTCACAGGAGATAGATCTCATGGGGAGGCCTGCAAGTATATCTCATGGGAGAAGTGTCCCTGCTGGAAGGAGAGCTGGCCAGCAGGAGGGAGACCTGTGGCTGAAAAAATTGCATAGCCGGCGGCGGGAAAGGCTACAGGAGGAAGTTCCGGCATTAGGAAAGGCTGCAGAAAGGAAGTTTGGCGGTGAGAAAGGCTGCAGAAAGAAGTTCAGGTGGCGAAGGCTGCAGGGAGAGGAATTTTTCGGTGGAAAAACTGAAAAGAGGAGGGGGAGGAAGGGCCTGCAACACGACAAAGATTGCCAGCTGTAAGGAATAGGAAGTTTCAGGCGACAAGAGATTCTATGATTTTTTTTTTAAGGCTTTGATGCCATGTGAATTTAGAGAATTGAGTGGAATTATATTATTGATAAGAAAAAGAGATACAAATACCCTTACATGAATCCTAGCTAGAATAGAAAAAATAAGAAAAAAGAAATAACCTGAAAGGAAGGATATAACACCTATATCTTCAATTGATCAATTCATAATAATTATTTGGAGATAAATAAAACAACAAAAAATAGGAAAGCCTAAAATAGAAATGGAAACAAATCCAATCCAAGGAAATAAATCTAAAATAGGAAAGAAAATAAATCCAATCCAAGGAAATAAATCTAATTCTCATAACTTCTAATAGGAATGAATTATTTCCTAATATAAATTCTAACACAAATAAACATGAGTTCTATGATTTGTTCAATTTTAAACAAGTAAGAAAACCTGCCTCATCGTTATTGAAGATAAACAAAAAAATTATAGGGGAACAAAGCTATCATATTAAAAGCAATAAAAAGTACAAACAAACGATATATCATGCACTAAACACCTAGCCATATGGCCCTTATCAACTGTTTTTCTAGCTAGTTGATTAACAATTCATTGATGAATAATAGGATCCTTTAATTTTACCATTTCTACCCTATTATATATAAGCCAAATCTTTCTCAGAAATTTTAGTCATGACCATGCATCTAAAGAAACTCACATTCCTTGCCATTCCTTGCCATGATCTTGCATCGAGAGAAACCCACATTCCTTGCCATGATGAGATAAAATAAGTACATTTGCCAAGAAACCCAAAATGAGATAAAATAAGAATATTGCCAAGAAACTTAAGTATAGAAAGCTTACATACTAATTTCCAGTACTTTTTGTTTCTTACCTATTATGCCCAACATATTTTTATTAGAAAACTGGTCAAAATCCCGGAAAGGATAAACAAATAGATCATAAGCGATGACGCCAAATCACACGTTATCAATATAAACATATCAAATTTTAATCCAGTAGACACTTTTAATTCCAATTCCATAAAATGCTTTAATTGAAATTAAGATAGTTGAGGAAACAAGATTTACCAAATGGATTCCACCAATTCAACCCTCAAAATTAGCTAGGATTTCCAAACATGTTAAGAAAACACAGAATCCTATGTTTTTTTTTTCTTCCTTGTAATTGCCTGTTAAGAAAACACAGAATCCTTTGGCCATTTGACAGGAGTTTCTTCATCTGACCCCTGTTTGCTAAATAAGAACAACCACAGCCTAATGAAAAAAATATGAGAAAACTCTCCTAGGAGATCCACAACAGCGAGCTAACTCCAACCTAGCCCAAAGTTTAGAAAAGTATATCTTTTGTTTGTCAAAAGCAAACCACATTGAGCCTGTCAATCGGCTAATTGGTCATTATTCGGTATTTCCAACATAAGCATAAATTTCAAATACTACATCAAAGCATAGATAGGAGAATCAATTAAAGAAGGCATTCTCAGGTCAACTAAAAGTTCAAAATAGTAAATAAAAAAATAAAAGAAATATTTAAGGAATAAATCCAAACCCTAGGTTACCACTTTCACACAACCTAAAACTAAGAAAATAGTTTTGCAAATTGAAGCATAAGAAAAACAAGAAACTCATTGGAGAACATAACTTTCTCTCTCTATTGTAATACTATTTATTATGTTTCTGAATTTTATTATTTACCTTGTCAGGTGTTGAAGCGCCTGATGTTATTCCAATTGTAATAGATCCCAAAGGTAGGAAGTCTTCCTTCTCAACAAGCTCCCCATGCTGGAGAAAGAAAATCAGCAGCAAATAACAAAAGGAATAAATTTAAATAGAAACATAAAATTCACAACTTACAAGCAATTTATAGGTTATCTTGTTTCCCGGTCCAATTCTCTTTTCATTGTCTATCCAATAAGATGGGATTCCATTGATTTCAGCAATCTCTTGCAAATGTGAGGTATTGCTTGAATTCCACCCACCAACAACTAGGATCAGATCAAGCTTATTCTGAACCAGCTTGTTCATGGCATCTTGTCTCTCCTGAAATTAGTCAGGTTTAAATTGCATAAGCAAACCCAAAAAACCGTCATCTCATGTGATCCTCTACAGATTGATTACATATTTGCTTCAGACATTGCGATAAGAAACACCCACCACTATGGATTCCTTGAGCTGAAGTTCAATGAAGTTCATAATATACACATTTCTATACATGTAAAACAATCCTGACTTCAAATAAATGCTTTTTCTGGAACCCAAACACTAAATTGTTTCAATCCTCTTGAATATGAGCAACAAAATCATCTCTGGAATGGAAACTCAGCCACGGGTGTCCTCAATAATTAGACATGCACTAAAAAAAAATAATGTAGCACATTAAGTGCTTGAAACACCACAATACTTCTCAAAAATTGGAGATGGCAAGCAAGCAAATAAAAGAGAATTCAGTTAATGTAAATCTTCATATTTATTTTTTCGGGTAGCATCACATCAAGCAATGATCTCTGCACATTTTATTTTTTAATGAGTTGTTTTATTTTTATATAATACTTCCATAGTTATAAACATATAGATGACAATAGTAAGTGAAGAATGTATTTTATTTCCTACCACAATGTTAATTTATATGAATTGGCATAGTTTACATCGTGCTTAGGTTTAGATTAAGTTCCACAAAGCTCAGGTGGTAGTTTTGAGATGGACGTGCTGGTCGAGTTAGGATTTATATTTGAAGTTATATAGCTTCTAGACTTATGCTTGTATGGGCAGTGAGACTATTGGATTTATCTTTTTGGAGAATTATTTTTTGGGTTGGCTAAAACTTAGCTTGTTCCTGCATGGCCTATCAGTTTCTAGAAGGCTGGGTTTTTATTAGCAGCAAATTTGTGGAATTTTCCTAGCTCCATGTGGTTGCACCAATTCCTTTAGTATATAAAGCAGGATTCTACGGTGAGCCTATTGGCTGAAATTGTGTATATGGCTATCGAAAGTTAGACATTACAAAATTTATATTTTTTGCTGATAGAATAAAGCTTTCTCGGCTTAAGTGTATGAACAGCTATGGATAAATTTTTTTAAGATTTCAAACTGTGGATTCAATTTAAACTTAGATTAAGCTGATCTTAAGCCAACCATCCCTACCAATCTACTAAATAAGGAGCTATAAATAAATATCCAGGGGCATGTAAAAATTAAATTTGGCCAGATAAAATTTCTTTGTTTAGTTTTCAATTTTATGAGTAACAATATAAACAAGACAATCTAATCCATAATCGTCTCCTAATATCGACTGGATGCCTGCTATGACTTATTTGGCATATTCGTTTCTTAGTTCTATTTTCATATATAATTATATACATAATCTTATATCGCCTTGATTAGAATTCAATAGTTTTGTTCAATTTTGGTACATAAAAAATTCAATTTGAATAAATTAAATTACAATTGCTTATTGATTTATGTGGTTTCAAATCCCTTCATTTCATTATCCGTTGTCAGTTGGGTTTTAATTATAATATTCATTGTTTATAATTAAAGCAAGTTGTTGAATTAATTATTGTCAGTAGTTTGCCTCAAACTCCTTCGCATTAGTTCTTACTATAAACAAATTAATTGCATTAGGAACCCTAAACCCGATTACTCTCCATCAACAGTGAAGAAGCCAAACGGAAATCAAAAAGAAAAATTGAAAAGTATAGCTTCCAGAAGAGGACAATATTTATGTAGTGATAGGAACAATGGTCCTTAAAACACAAGTTCTTCTAGTCGGAGAAATTTACCTGAGTAGCATCACATATTGTGTTAAAGCTTTTGAAGTGTTCGTTAATGATTCTTACTCCATATTTACGCATCATAGTCTTCTCTACCAATTTACCTGAAATTAAATGAAAAACGATAGGCAAGCATTATGAATGCTNATTTATGTAGTGATAGGAACAATGGTCCTTAAAACACAAGTTCTTCTAGTCGGAGAAATTTACCTGAGTAGCGTCACATATTGTGTTAAAGCTTTTGAAGTGTTCGTTAATGATTCTTACTCCATATTTACGCATCATAGTCTTCTCTACCAATTTACCTGAAATTAAATGAAAAAAGGTAGGCAAGCATTATGAATGCTAAAAACTGAGTTGCAAAAAAATAAATATATATAAAAGCTACCAATTTCTTCTGTCTCAGTCTTGAGCATTGTTGTTTGGTTTGCAATGCCAACTTTTACTAGATCTACATCGGGATCAAAGCCTAGAGAGACAGCATACTTGAATTTCTGCGAACAAAGATACCATATATTTATTCATATTAAACAGCTTGATAACATTAGTTTACAAGAATGCATATCAAACTAGAATTACCTCAAGAAAATCCTCTTTAGTTGAGCTAGATCCATCAAGCTGGCCTCCCAGAATGTAATCACATACATACATTGCCTGGTTAAAAAAAAGAAAAGTTGAAAATACATTAGCTTCTTGAGATGAAGTCAACCTGCAGAATATAACCCAAAAGAAAGAAAATAATATGCATCAAAAAAGGAAACAAAGAAAGACATACCTCTTTGATGTTTTTCACAACTATGTACTTTGCTGCAAAAGACGAGGTGGCCACAGTCTCTTCATGAGAGTACTTGCCATGAATTATCGAAGTATAATCTCCCTGCTTGTGCTTCTCAACCGTGTTCCAGACCTTCAAAAGTTCAAAATTATGAAGTTATGTTTAAGGATGTCAAATCATGGGATAACCCAGGTTTGCAGGCATGGAAAGCAAAATCTGTGATGTTCATCACACACATGGGCCTTTAGTCTGCAGAAACTTGCACAGAAATGGTGTTCTATGTCGGTCAACAACTGTGTCAAGGAATCTCATGGGATCAAAGGGATTTTGGGGCCAAAAATTTGAAGATCAATCAAGGAAAAAACAAGGCAGCATCTTGGTAAACCAAGACAATAGCACCTAAACCGAGCAAGGTAATCCCTTCAATTATTTCTGATCGACCTAGAAACTTACTGGTCAAAAAAGTCCACCCACGACAACAGTTTTGGGTTGCCGTGGGAAAGGCATAAAAGCAGAAATAGGATTATTCACTAAAAAATACCTTTGATACCCATGGGCAAGTCGTATCAACTATCTGTACATTCTTCTGGCTTAAGGCATACATCTCATCAACCGCCGCACCAAATGCAGGCAAAATCACAACATCATGTTTATCAATAACATCTAATTGTTTTTTCCCATTTTGAATGGGAATGTTCTTGACCTCCATCTCTTCTAATCTCTTGTTGACGGTAGGATTATGTATTATCTCGTTGGTGATCCAAATCCTTTCCTCCGGAAACTGCTTCCTGGCCTCGTACGCAATCTGAACAGCCCGTTCCACTCCCCAGCAAAATCCAAAGGCTTCCGCCAGCTTCACTGTCACGTTGCCCCAAGTATACTCGTAGTTATTCTCTTTAAGCTTCTTTATCACATCACCTGCTCGAATCCCCCAAAAACCCAACTCCAATTAGAAAGTAAGAAGACCAACAAATTCCTTCAAATCAAATAAACATTTGTTCTTTTAAAAAAATNAAAAACCCAACTCCAATTAGAAAGTAAGAAGACCAACAAATTCCTTCCAATCAAATAAACATTTGTTTTTTTAAAAAAAAANAAAAACCCAACTCCAATTAGAAAGTAAGAAGACCAACAAATTCCTTCCAATCAAATAAACATTTGTTTTTTTTTTTTTAAAAGTAACAAAATCCCTAAAATAAAACTGGGCAAAGAAGGGCGCCCGCGTACTTGTGTATTCGCGACCAATGAGCTCCAGAGTTTCCTTCTTGCGTCCGAACCCCTGGCGATTATAACGATCACTCCTAGTGAGGTTGTGACGGAAAGCCTTCTTGTCGAAGTGGGGATCCAGTGAGGTGGTCGCTTTCTCCCATCCGTCATCAACGCCGCCGTCAGCACAGCGAAAGGTAGGCACGCTGCCGGGTCGCCGGCTACGGATCCCTCTGGCGGTGCTGACGCCGAACAAAATGCTCGACAAACCTGCTACTGAAAGCGCCATGACGACTGAGAACAGAAACGGGCTTTCTTGCAAAAAGCGGGCGTCCGTACTGGCAGAATTATGCATTTTTATCATAGCCAAGAACAAAGAAACGTAAGCTGATAAATTATTCCGGCAATATTCACGTTGCGAAAAAAACAAAAAAACAAAAAAAAAAAAAAAAAAGAAAAAAAAACTCGCAGGCTTATTTAAAGGACAATTTTTTTAAAAATACGGTATTAAATTAAATTAAATTAATTTCTTCGGTAACTAGGGTAGCATATTTAATAGTATTTAGAAATGAATTTAAGGTAAACCAGCCAAACACTAAAAATAAAAAAAAAATCCAAAGCCCGGTTAAATCAAGATTGGCTTTTTATGCTTTCAGGTGTTCAAAGATATCTAAGGAATTTGTCAGTTGATACTTCAAATATATATTTTAGTGAGTTTAATCTCATGTTAAATTTTCGAAGTATTTGGAATGTCTCTTTTAGATCATTAATGTGTTTTTAAGCTGACCGACTTTTAACTAGCACATCATCCACATAAACTTCAATATTTTTTTTCTTTTGATTAGCGAAAATTGCATCCACCGGGTGTTGATACATAGCCCCAACACTTCTAAGCCTAAAGGGCACTATAATATAACAAAAAAGACCTTGACTAGTAATAAAATATGTTTTCTCCGAATCAGTTGTGTGCATTTTTATTTAATGGAACTGGAGAAGGCATCCAAAAATCTTGTAATTGAGTGGCCGACCGCTGTTCACCAAAGCATCGATCCTCGATAGCAGATAGAAGTCCTTCGAGAGGTGAAAATTAAGTTTTTTAAGTCCACACACATCCTCCACTTGCCATTTTCCTTCTGCATCATCACCATATTTAAGACCCAGATCGGATATTGTACCTCCCGGATGTAGTCAGCCTTCATCAACTTCTACACCTCTTCACTAATCAGTCCTGCTAGCATCATTGATGGAGTCCTTATCTTTTGTTTTGTTGACTGAATGGATGGGTTGATGTTTAATCAATGACATGCCCCATCAATAAGAATCCATGACATTTTCGTTGTTGACCAAGCGAAAACATCTCGGTACTCCCTCAGCTGGATCAACAAATATTTATGTCATGCATTAAAAGCTTAGCTGATTATAAAAGATGTATCGGGTTCCCCGTTGACCGTGGGGATCTCCAGTGTGGTCTCACTGGTTTTGAGAACCTCCTCGCTCTGGTTCTGGATGTGAAGAGGATCACGCTCCACATTGTTGATCGCCTGAAGGTAGTAGACTCATGATTACTCCATATCTCCTTGGACAGTAATGATCTCCCCATCTCTTGAAAACTTTATTGAAATATGGTAGGTAGAAACCACAGATCTAAAGCATTCAACAGAACGTGATAAAAAAATGACGTTGTAGGTCGGTGATGAATCTAACACTAAGAAGACATCTACATGAGTAAACTGCTTATCATCCTTGCCCCAAGTGATCGTCAGGCTTATTATCCTGAGAGCTTCCTTCCACTCACCAGAGAATTCATACAACAAACTAAACAATGCCACTAGTCAATCGTTTGACAAACTCAGCTTGTCTAATACCGACTCAAATAACGTGTTTATGGAACTCCCAATGCCAATCATGATACTTCCCACCTGATAATTGTTGATCATTGACGTAATAACCATAGCCTCTTGTAAGGGTTCCTCTTTGGGGGTAGGTTAGCATCAGTGAAGAAGATAAGTGAATGGGGGCTCTGTTTGGGAGTGAAAATGACTGAACAAACTGTCGTGTCTGGTGCCTCTTATGACTGACTCGCTGGAATGAATTTTCTCCTCCAAAAATAGGGGGCACCACCACAGCTATATAACGACATTTGCCCGAACATGCTCATTTGGAACTTTCGCCACTGAGGCATTTCCATGCCTTTAAGTCATTGACCCTGGAGCCACAAACTCGAAATAGCTTCTCGACCAGGCACCAGAGGTGTCTACATTCTTCCTTTTTGTGATCGTGGTCCTTATGGTACTTGCAATACTTTTGGATATCCTAAAGGAAAGCTCAAATCTTATTATTGGTGCTTTATTGAATATTCCTTATCTTGGATGACCTCTAATAGCTTAGTCATTAACACTCTCAATGCAGTGGCCCTCAAATTCTTATAATTGTTGGAAAGTCGCTCATAATGACAAGTCGGCCATTGGTCATGGCTCATTACCTGACATCCTTGATAGCAGATCTATTATATTCCTTCGTTGCACAAGCTGGTTGATCATCTTCATGTCGAGGATGGATTGAAGGAATTGTGCTCTTCTGAGACCTCCACTCATTGTTCTGCTTGTCGTGATTAGATTATTCAAGTTTATGGTAGAGGTTGATGACATTCTCTTCAGCAATAATGTGTTTATTGGTCATCTCCAGCATTTTAGCCAAATTCTTGAATTCAATCAAGACAAGGTCATATCAGAATCCATCTCCCCTCATGCCTTATGTTAAGGCAGCATGTGTCACTCTGATCTCCAAATCCCTTACCTTCAAATCTTTCTAGAATCACGTGATGTAAGAGCATAAACTCTCATTTAGTCATTACTTAACTTGACACTGGGCTTGCGAGTTCTTCTTAGGTCTCTATGTGTTGGCAAACTGTGCTAAAAACATTCTTCTGAAATAAGCAAAACAGGTGATCACCTCTACTAGCAATCTATTTATCCATCTAAGGGCCAATATTTTAAAGTGGTAAAAAACAAACGACACTTCGATGCGTTGGAGACTCTCCGAAAACAAATGAATAATTCAAATGATGCAAGGTGGTCAGTCGGATCACTCCGACCCTCAAAAAAATTTAGTGTTGACACTTTAAAATTCTTAGGATGTACAACTTTGCTCTCAAGAGAGAAAAAATTCACAGGCTAGCGTGGGACCTCAATGTGCCCAAATTGTTGCCTATCCACCAGTGCAAACCTAACACTGTCCCGGTATTGTGAATCTCTGGCCCTCTCCGGGCAATAGTTCAGCCTACTGTAGTTACGCACAAACTCTTCTTTCTGAGGAGGCTCTACTCTTGTTGGACATGCTCTCCTCCTCGAGTCGTCACGAATCTGAGAACCTCTGCAGTCTACCCTGCTATTTGATCCATCAACTCTTGAATCTCTCACAACACAAACCCCTCTATGAATTCTCTAGTGCAATTCATGTCTACTACATCTCTTAAGTGGCTTTTTTTCTCTTTTTCGTGCTCCTCTTTTGTTGTTTGCATGAATCCATACCCATCACACATTTCAAGTTCTTAAATCTAAAATTGTCCAGAAAACATACTTAAGGAATAAAGTATTTAACAGGAAAGAGAAATAGTAAGAATACAAGAATGAACAATAAGACCGTGTGACTTTTATTTGATAATGATCCCCTATTCACAAGTATAGGGTTGCACAATTGTGATATTACATTTATTCTCTTAGTTAATTAGAATAATGAGAACTATTTTAGTATTTTAAATTTATGGGGCCAGTACTTTTGGGGTTCTTTTTGATAGGTCCTTCCAATTTGGAGGATTCTACAAGTTGATTAGAACATTAGGTCAAACTGACGGGTCAATTCAAAGAAATCCTGGGTTTTGAGGTAAAGTGAGTAGAGATTAATGGTTGTCAATCAGTTTGGGATCCACCGCGTTGAATTCCCTATCTTGATTTGAGCGGATCAATATCAATCGACTATTCTACTGACCATTACTTCTATCTGCGAGGCTTGTTCATCTGACCATTAGATTTTCTTAAGATTCATGCCAACACATTTTTGGTATATTGTATGATTTTAATTATGTTAATTCCGGTAAGATATTTTGTTCTAAAATTGATTTATTAAAAGTTTTTGATAAAGTTAATATATATTCTCCTTATAATATAATGATTAGATTGTGTTTTCTTGTGGTTTAATTTGTTGGATTAAGGCATGTACGTCTTATGTTTATTTCTTTATTATTATAAATGGTGAAATGAATGATTGCTTTACTTCTAATTTGAGATAAAAATTCCCTCTTTTATCTTATTTATTTGTTATTATTATGGATGTTATCTCAATCACTTTGGATATTCAAGATAATTATATTATGCAACAAGGTTTTAATAAAGTCAATTTTCTTATATATACAAATGACTTTTATTTTTTGGTGTTGTTCCTCCTAATGTGCATCATCTTGCTAATATCCTGAATATATTTAGTCATTCTTCTAATTTGACTGTTAACTTTTCTAAATCATATATATGTTATTCTAAGGCTAATGATTCTTCTTTACAACAGACTATGCAAAATTAGTGGTATGAATATCCAACCACCACTTTGGAAACACCTTAGTATTGCTACTTATTACACTAAGCTTAATGTGATGGATTTTCATATTATTATTGATATACTTCATACATAGTTGGCTGGTTGGAACTAAAAAGTTCTATATATGGCTTGTCATTTTCACTTAATCAATTATACCATTAGAAGTTATCTTTGATGCATGTTGGAAGGTCCGTAACAGTAGAGTGATAAATTAGCATCTTAGCATTGTATCAAAATCCAACACATAAATAAATAGTAAATAATGGTTAGCAGGAGGAGACACCTTAATTTTTATGTGAAAACCACAGGAAAAGGAAAAAATAATGGGAACTATCCCAGTTGAAATAATCCACTATGTAATTTTGAGTATATGGGTCAACTCTTTTCTAGATTTAGAGAATACGGAATTACAAAGTTTATAAACAATAACAATTCAACATTAATTGTTACAATGACCACAAAAGCTGTGGTTAATCGTTGCAAAGATAGTAGCCCAGCATGAATATTGTAGATGGTGGTTAGCGCCAGCTTATTATAAAGGTCAAAGTTGCAAGTCGTGGTAGTAGCTGTTCATGTGAGTCTTAGATAATTGCTTTAATGATATTGGTTGACCACATAGGTTATAGTAGAGAGTCATCGAAGCTGTGAGAATGTTCGTATGCCATAGAGGTTGAAGTTGGGAGATGCACAAGTCGTGAGCCACAATGGCCAGAGTTATAAGTTCTATGAGCTATGATATTATCCTTTGACCATAAAGTTCTGAGTTGGGAGCTGCATGAGTTTTGAAACACATATGTTGTAGTTAGTTATACAGGTCTTGGCTAGAAGCCACAATAACATTCGTAAATCATAGAGGTTGGAGTAGGGATTAATGTGAGCTGAGATAACATTTGTAGGTCACAGCGACCAAAATTTGGAGTTGCACTAACTGTGATAACATTTGTGGACCCCAGAGGTCAGAGTTGGGAGCTGCTTGAGCTATGATAACATCTGTAGGCCATAGAGATCGAAGTTAGAGGTTGCGTGAGCTGTGAGCTACACTAACTATGTTGATCACATATGTTGTAGTAATGAACTTCAATAACATTCCTATGTCGCAAATGACGGGGTTGAGAGTTGCGTGAGTTGTGGACCATATAGGCTGTAGTTAATCACATATGTCATAATGGCAAGCCACAGTAACATTTATAGGTCGTGGAGATAAGAGTTGGGGGTTGCAATAACATTCGTAGGGAAAGCCGTAGTGATGAGCTACAATGATGTTCGTAGGATGTAGAGGCAGAAGTTGGGAATTGTGTCAGCAATGAGCCACATATACCGTAGTTGATCACTTATGTTGTAGTCGTGAGCTACAATAATTTATGTAGGCTACAAAGGTTGGAGTTGGGAGCTACATGAGCTGTGATAACTTCTGAAGACTATAAAGGCCGAAATTAGGCTATTCTAGTAACTTAACTTTGCTTTCTTGGAGAACTTTTAATGCTAGTCTTAAAATTTGTGACATTCTTAACTCAAGGAATATTAATATTAGTGTTAATTGCTCTTTATATCTTAATGGTTTAGAGACTCATAATCATTTATTCTTTGTATGTAACTTTCCTCATAATCTATTAAAAATTATATTCATATTGGGGGATTTTTCTTTATTGGTAGTAACTTTTCAAAAATTTTAAAATGTTGAGTATTATTTGTAAAATTTTAAAAAGTTTCTACATTTTCACTATTCAAACTATTGCTTATGAGATTTAGTTTGAAAGGAATAATAAATTTTTTAACAATTATAATACTTATCTTGAGGTAATTTTTAATTTTTAATTTTTTGGAAGATTAAAGAGAGCAATAGATGGAGATTTAAGGATAATATTCCCAACATTATTAAGAATTTCTATAATTTGTTGTTCTTTCTTTTGTTTTTATTGATATTTCTGATACAAAATTTGGTTGCCGGTTAAGTGTTCAGTGGTGTTAGGTTATTATTTACCATTTCTTTGTTTTGGATCTCAATTGATTCTTGAATTTTCTCAGCATCCCTTTTGTCGTTGGTTCTTTGATGTGCTTCTATTTAGTGGATGGAAACTTCATCTTTCTGACACTATGTTTCAACTATATATAAAAGTATAGCTTGAATTACTCGTCTCCATTGCTTAAGCAGATTTTCATTAGATGTTGATTTAATGATGTGTGCTATCCTTATTCATTGGCAAAGGAGTAGCATGGATGGCTTGTGCCATATTTCTGTGGCTTTATTTGTTTGGTGGATAAGAACTCCGATGAACTTTTAGATTATTAATTGTTTGTTTTCATCTTGTTAGAGTCTAGTTATATTTTTGTTTGTACGATGACAAATTTACCTTGATCTATTTGGTTAACAGTTCTATTTTTTGTTATTTTGAAGTTTTGTTTTTATTATTTTGAGTTGTAATTTTATTTTGGGCCTCTACATTGTATTTTTTTTCTTCTTCTTGTAATAAAACTGGGCGTGACCTGTACTTTTTCAAAAAAGTAAATTGGCTACTAACACTTACATGCTGATAATGATTCAAAAGTTTTTTTTTTTTTTTTCCTTTGAAAGGTTGAAGGCCATTCCAGCACAGGATACTTCGGGGCAAGAAGAAATGTCTTAACCATCAGATCATCATCTTGTCCGCAACTTAACTCTTTTCATACAGTCAATTCGGTCATGCTAAATCCTTACATTTGAAAATCTAGATTGTGTTGACTTCTAGCATAAAGCCCACCATAATAAATCCAGCAATTTTTGCATAAGTTTAAAAAGCACGAAAGAAAAGGGGAAGAAATGAAAGAAATATCCAGAAGCCCCTCTAGCAATTCGCTTGCAAGGTGAACAATTATGACTTCCCAGTCCGCCAACAAGCCCATTCAAGGGCTCCGCGATGTAGGCTTCCAATGGGAAGTTCAGGAAGAAAAGAAGTTTCTGGTTTGAAATGGGTCGAGGTAAGCTTTTGACAAAGAATACATCTGATAGCATCAAAGACGTTGTACAAGAAAGAGCATTTTCATAAGCATCCAAATGCTTGCTGGCATTATGATGCCCTTATGCTTGAACAGTTGAGGACCTTTGAACTTCAAAAAAAAAAAACACCTCCAGAGTAGAGAAAATTATGTCATAATCTCCTGGCATATGTTCAATATTCTACTAGAAAGACTAGTCCCTTTCAGCCTTCTAGCGGTCAGGCAAGGTATCCGGCTGAGCAATAGAAGGTTGAAATACATGTGTTTGACTTAGGAAGCAGATGCTGGTCCTAACACACTGGTTATTATTAATGTGCGCCTGTTAGGCGAAGGAAAGCCCAGTGAGAGCCGCAGAATCAGCATCGGATATGTTCCCACTGCTGATGGAAACAATATAGTTATTAACATCATTATTAAAATCACCCGTGCACAATTTCCTTCAAACTAGAGAATAGCTTCACATAGATTATGCTAAAAACGTTACCACAAAAAATATTCACAACTTAGGGCTACAGCAGTTCGGTACTTCAAAATAAAAGTAGAAAATGGGAAACACTCTAGTTTGAGATACTTGAGGAGCGAAGATAAGAGAAGCAAGCACACAATTAAAAATGGTTCAATCCCAAAAACTACACCCATGGTGGAAGCTCAAATCTAAGATGAGTGTGTATATATATGTGCCAAAGGGAAAAAAAAAAGAAATATAACACTTAGATAGGAAAACTCCCAGTAAATTTGACATGTTCAAGAGTACATATCAAGCCATACTGAAGAACGGCTTGATTGCCAGCCCTAAAACCATCTCCATATGCCACTGAGGTATCTGATTCTATCTGGTGTTTGAAGAAATTGCCCAGCTTCCTCTCCGACTGTGATCTCCGACCCTTCTTTGTTGCTGCTGAAGAAGAAGAGGCTGATGAGCTGGACGCGAAAGAACTGCCAGTGCCTGACATGATCTCTGAATCTAGCCACATATGAGCGAGTACCTGGCAGATTCCTTCTTCTACTTCTGGACTCAGTCCACGGTACCCTGCATCATTAGGGTGAAACCAATCAACTAATATCTATTCCAAAGAATTATGAGAAATAGATGCAATCATTTTATACATTTTAGCACATGGTGCTGCTACAATTACGTAAGGTCAAACGGATGACATATTCTGAAAAAACTAATAATGCTAAGTCCCCCCAAAAACTATGGGTTGAGCAATTACAGTAATTACAGTAGTACCCATCACAATATCTAAGAAAAACTGCCAAGATTAACTTTAAGTGCCTGTTCCATATCATAAAATGAATCACAAACATCAATTGCATCCACAAATCACAGAGAATAGACCAAATGACAGAATAGGAAGCGGTATATCATTGACATGAATTTGCCTGTATTGGTAGGAAATATCCAAGAATTTGTTATAGAGAAAGTTGTCCTCCCTAGTAAATATTTACTGAGACTCAAAGCTCTGTTCAAATGGAAGGAAATTGAAGAAATGAAATGAGATCCTAGTTAATTATGAGTTGATTTTGCAATTGAAGGCACTGATTTTAGCTGCTCACTGTTCAACATTTTCTGAATGCCGACATAGACTAGGAGTAGAAAAGAAATGATCAACATTATGGCTTCAACAATTGAAGTGGGCGAGAGCAGCAGAAGCAGGGAGGTGCAGCGACAGGAAACGGGCAAACATGCAAGAAAAAAAACCTCATTGGCTGCAGCAGTACAGGTGGGGTGAAATCAGATCAAGTGAAGTACGACGGGTAGGTGTTGTATGCCAGGATGGTTGTCATATTTTCATTAAAGGAATAGTAGCGTAAAGATTATACTTTATGCAATACTGTAGTAAAAAGGCATGCCAAAAAACACTATCAAAATTATCTCCTGTTCATCTTCTTCCTCCAAACTTTTCTTGCAAACAAACTAGAGTTGCTTGAATAGTGTATCTTCTTCCCTATTTTCCTCGGTCTTTTCTCGATTGAGCTCCATCAATCAATTTTATCATTATTCAAAAAGAAAAACGTGAGGCTAAAGTTTATCCAACTTAGCATCTCATGACTCAGTGTGTTTCATCTATATTAGGTCCTAATAAAAAAGGGATTCATCCACAAGTTTGAGTAAAAAAGTTCATCCTCTTTCATGTGCATTAATTGGGCTTAAAATTGATATTTCATGTGTTATTTTTTATGACAGTTGTGACAAATAATATTGTTTTTATCTTTATTGCTATTTCTCCAGGTGGTATTGGTGGATCGACTAATATGTGGCTCACAAACAAGTCAAGAAATAAAAGAGAGACAAATGTAGCCTTGAAGTGGTCGAGTACCTCCTATATTTTTCCACCAAGATATCAATGTTAAAGGCATGTTCTAAGATCCAACAGTCATATCGCTCAACCTTACTCCTTATATCAGACATAAATTCAATGAAAAACTTATGTCAGGCTACCAATCGTTATTCGGGAAGTGGTTCTAGCAACGAGGTCTTCAAAATTGTTGAGATAATCAGTCACTACTGTTGACCTCATTTTTAGTGAGGTCTTAGCCTTCTAATCTTAGAACCTAGGATCTAGTCTTAGGAGTTCCTGGTTGACCATCCTAGTGGACTAGTAATGGAGCCCACCTCCCATAGAACTTCAAACCGCTTCTTTACTTATTTTTGTGAAAACTCGCACGAATGGTCTCGAGCACTCAACTTCTAGTTGCAAGGGCTAAGGACCAACATGCAGAGGGTCTGAAAATGAGTTCCTATAGGATCAAACGACCTTAGGTTAACCCTCGGTGACTCGGCAACGCACTTGTTGCATCACGCACAATTTTGGCTTAAATTGACTCGCCCGCCGGCAAACTCGTCCGGACGACCCCGGATGACGAAACGGACTGCGCCGACGCGTCCGGAACGTCGATTTTAGCTAGAAAAGACACCCATATTGCTGTGGTTCCACACTCGCGCGAACCGCACGGAAATCGATGCATTTTTAGGTGCGGGCCCGGACTCAACCCAGGTTTGACCCGGGTTCGATTCAGGCTGAGCACGGGCTAGGCACCAGCTCACCTGAATTTGAAATTCAAATTTTAAAATTCAGGTGAATTATTTAATTTTTGTCTTAATCAAAATTAATGCAGGTGTTAAGATATTCTAATTAAATCATCCCCTGCATTTGAAAATTATTAATTTCCCCGCCAATTGTTTCCAAAAAAAAAAAACGGCTCTCGCTCCGATTCTAAAAGGGAGGAGCGTCTTCTTCCTCTCGGATTCGAATTTTTCGCTTCTTCCGAGCTCTTCTTTCCCGGTCGCTCCCGCTCCGCTTTCCGGTTCTTGTCGCATTTCCAGCCTTCCCGCATACGCCTGACTCGTCTTCCCCCGAGCTCTTCTCCCTGGTTCGCTCCGCTCAGCTTTTCTGTTTCCTGTCGCGTTTCCGCTCACGAAGCTCGCCCGCCCCCTCCTTGTGCCGAAAACTACTGCTCACCCGCTCGCCTCCTCCGCTGCGAGCAGGAAGCCCGTCTCCCGCCACTGCTCGACCCC